>OMMV01195035.1:0-10235 GCA_900302635.1 Chatrabus melanurus
CCTCTCAAAAACTCCCAGCATAAAGCACGTGTATAATTGATATAGACGTCCAAGTTGACAGTAGTTATATGATTCCAAAAAAGGATCAAATCACCAGCCCTGTAGTTAACAGGCAGCCTCTTTTATCACCAGAACTGTACAGTTGCAGCAGGAGTAAATCCTATATAGGCCCTGAGGCCCATTAATGCTGCTGTTTAGCTCTGTATTCTGTAGCGTCTACGACTCCTCCTGGATGGGATGCCAGTCCTTTGCCGGTTACTTCCCCAGCCAAGGCTGGTACCCATGTACAGAGACATAAAGACTTTAGTTGGGCTACTGGAACAATGCATGAGAATTATCTTGTCCAAGGACACAGACAGGCAGCATGACCAGCAATTGAACCCAGATCTTTATATTAGCAGCCCAACTTCTATCCCACTGTTTATTGAACTGTTTATTGAATAACAACTGCCATCTCTATCATTTGTATTGAACTTTATTATCTGTGGTATTCAGTCATAACAAATATTACATGACTCTGCCTACCAGTAAAAACTCATCTCATCTGAATAGGGCTAAACTCAGTAATTAGGGGCCATGCAGCAAAGCTGCAAATGCACCCTATTGTGTTTCTACTTTTTCTTCTTCTTCTTCTTCTGCAATCGAAGTCTCTGGCAACCTACATAACCATATGTTTAAAAGTTGTATAATTTGGCACACTAACTCAGCATTATGCTCTGATTCTTTTCACCAAGTGTCATGTCGACAGCTCAAGCACATTAGCACCACCAACAGGTCGAACCTGGAGGTGTATTTATGCATCTAACGTTTGATCAAATTTTTCTTCAGTTATCTTTGGACAAAACAAATACTTGTGGATGGACCTCACCATTTTAACCGAGACTGCAAAGTCTCTTTGCCTTTTCTAACAAAGCCAAATTTGACACAAAAAAGTCCGTTTTAGCCTTCTTGTTAGTAAGCTTCTTCGGACGGCTGCAAAGATTGGACATTTGCTTAGTTTTAATAACACTGAAATGGTTCTACATGTTTTTGTTTCGTGACTGGATGAGTGTAATATGTAAGTAATATGTAAGTAATATGTATTTTCACCTGTTAGAATAAGACAGTACATTGGTGTAAAACCTGGTTACCAGACTTCTGTGTAGTTCTTGTGCTATGCAGGCCCTGAGACCCATCAGACCAGTGGTTATTCCAGGATTCTGTAGCATGAAGTGGACGAGAGTCCACGACTTCCCCTGGATGGAACACCAGTCCATCGCAGGTTACTTTCCCAGCCAAGACCAGTACCCATTTACAGCTGGGTGGACTGGGACAATGCAGATGAAATGTCTTGTAGAAGGACACAGACAGGTACCCTGAGTACTAGCAAGTACTCAAAATTTAGTAATGAGTAGTACTAAGAAAGAGGATCATATCACACCTGCTCAGCATTTTTATAATGGCTACTTATTCATTTGAGTTTTGATTTAAAAAAAAATTCTGTTTACTTTTAAGTCCTTCGTGATCTAAAGTCCAGTTACATTACAGATCTTTTAAGCCCATGTGAGCTTGAACTCCATCTGAAGTCATCAGCTAAAAACATCCAAGCTGTTCCGTGATCCAACCTTAAGAATAAAGAAAACTCTGTTCGCTACCAGAGCACCCTTGGAATGCCTTGACAGAGAACATCAGAGAATACATTACTTGTTGTTGCTTAAATGCTTTAATGAGCATTTCCTGAATATATGAAACTGCCTTTAATGGTCTCATACATTCACTTTTATTTTACCAATTTTTTTATTCATTTGTTAAACACATTCTTTTTTTTTGTCCTTTTAACTTATTGTGCTGTTTTATTCATGTTTTTCTTTGTTGCTTATTTGTTTTTATGCTGTAAACAACTATGCAACATTTATTTAGAAAAAATATCAAAGTTTTTAAGCCTCACCCTGCCAAGACTGCAGAGCATTGTCATTGTCAAATTCGCCATCAGTCCATCTGTCCCTTGCTTTCAGCATATTTGCTGAAAAACCTGAACATTTCAGAATATGTTTGGACCACATTAGCATCAAAACTAATGGATTTTGGGGTCATAAGGTCAAAAGTAAAGGTCACTGAAAGCATTTTTGATTTTAAAGTTGCTTGTGAGCATGAAAACATATGCATATAACAGAGTATTACCAAACTTGTTATGTATGTCAGGTAAGCCAACAAGAAATCCATTGATTTTTAGGTCATACGGTCAAAGGGAAAGGTCACTGAAAGTATTTTTGATGTAGAATTTGTTTGTGAGCACAAAAACCCCAGTATATAACAGATTCTTACCAAACTTGTTATGTATGTCAGGTAATCCAATAACAACAGATGTATGGAATTTGAGGTCAGACGGTCAAAGGACAAGATTACTGGAAGCATTTTTTAAACCAGAAATTGCTTCTAAGCAGGATAACTTCTAGGTTACACATATGATTGCTAACAAACTTGGTATGTGTGTTATGTAGCCTCACCCCAACAACCATATTGCCTTTGTGCTGCAGAATGTCAAAGGTCAAGCTCAGTAGAAATATTATTTTAAACATAAAAATTGCTTCACAGGCTGCCAATACTTAGCATGAGATCATGGGTAATATAGTTGCTGCAATGCCTTTTTTTAGTACACTCTCCAGATTTCACCAACACTCTCCCTCCTACAATCTCTTGACTTTTACAGCAGCTGATATGAAAGAATCTGTTCAGAATCTCGTCTGAAGAATTCAACACTATTCATATTTTAAATACGATAAAACTGTTAGAAATAAATTCATTTTGAAAACACCTGCTGAAGGAAGGTGGAAAAAAAGGGAAGAGAACGCAGAGGGGTGAGGAATTCTCATGGTGCATAGACCCCGCCTCAGCCTCCAGCCACTTCCACCCCCACCTGATCCAGACTCATTAACTCAATTCATAATCGACCCTTTTTGCCCCTCTCCCTCTGCCCTTCCTCCTGGGTATTCAGGCGGGGGGTGTTCTGGCTGAACTTATTAAATCCAGGCCAACGACCAACGCTCGCTCCATTCTTAAAATAACTGCTGCTGCAGTGTAAAGACCCGTAGAACATGTTCAGCTTCAGCCCCTCATAGTCAGTCAGTTGATTTCACTCTTCTCTTTCTTTCCATCTTTTGTTTTTCCTTTGTGTCCACCCCTCTCTTTTTTCCCCACTTTTTCTTGTCCAGGTAGCCTGAAACAGAACCACTAAATAGGTATAATTGGGGGAAAGTGGCAGCCGTTTTCTGATAAATCTTCTCGTGCAGCAGTTGCCAGATTGTTCCGCTACTGACGTGCATGCCAGATGCTGTTATATGTGTCAAATTAATTAAAATTTGCATAAACTCCCTCCCCTGGCTGTTCTGTGAGCGTCTCAGTCTGACTTCTGTTTGCTGCTTTGCTCGGCGTTTTCTCACAGCGCTGGATCGATGACGCCAGCAGGTTTGTTTGCCGTGTCTGGAGATGAGAAAGCCAGTCGGTTGGAGGGGCCCATTTGTGTGCCTGACTTCATGCTGGTTAACCATCTAATGAGGGAAGGAGGAAGGTGTCCACACAACAAGAGCAGCAGGACATTCTTCACAATTCCACACAAACAAACACGATGACTTTTATGTCACACTTGCTTTGTAAATACTCAAACAGGGAATGTTTGTCTTCTTTTCACATTCTTAATCCTGTGCTTCTTTTGGTCACGTGTGCATAAGCTGCTACATGATCTCTGATTACACACATACACACAGTCTGCAAGGTCCATGGAGTGCTCACAGTGGCAAGTTACTGTTTTATATATATATATATATATATATATATATATATACATGCTGCATCCAACATGATAGACCACAATCGAAATTACTGTCTGCAAATTAATTGTACATATTAGAAACTAGTAATGATTGTTTTAGCTTGGAATCCATGAATCTTTGTGACATCAAAATTATTTCACACAAACATTGAGTTCTATATTCATTCATTCTCTATACCCACTTATTCCAATTAAGGGTTTAATTAAGGGGGGCTGGAGCCTATCCCAGCGGTCATTGGTCGAGAGGCGGGGTATACCCTAGACAGGCTACCAGTCCATCGCAGGGGTACATGCAGACAGACAAATACATTCACACTCTCACTCACACCTACGGCCAATTTAGAGTCACCAATTCACCTAACCTGCATGTATTTGGAAGTGGGAGGTAGACGGAGCACCTGGAGGGAGCCCACGCAAACACGGGTAGAACATGCAAACTCCACACAAAAAGGGCCAGGTCGGAGGCGAACTTGGGACCTTCTAAGGCAACAGTGATAACCACTAAGTCACCATACTGCCCTGAGCTCTATATTTAAAAAAAAATTTTGGTTCAGCAAAGGATTAAAATATTTTACCTTCCATTGTTTTCCTCTTATCTGATCCGAAACTGAATTTGCCCAACTATAGCACTTGCCTCACCTTGTCATGGGAAATACGTTTCGGAAATGTATTTTATGTCATAAACCTGCCCCCAATGTAGCTCCTGGTATCATGTTTGAAAAGACCATGATTACATTTTATTACATTTTCTGTAAAAGTCATTCTGGGAATTTCTCTCGGTAGTTCTGGTAAACTATCTCCACAGGCCAAATCAGGTTTAGGTATCTTCTACAGTCACCAAGCCTAAGTGTTACTAACATGTTTATGGGTTTATGCAAGGCATACTGCAGTATGTTCACCTGTCCAACTGTCCACCTTGTGCTGTCCCTCTGATATGTTTATTACTAATCCTGTCCATCCTCGTCACTCCCAAAGGAAATCGCAGCATCTTCAGCTCTGCCACTCCCAGCTCCACCTCCTTTCCATTTGTCAACACCCCTGTCTCTAAGCCGTATGGCACAGTTGGTCTCACTACCTTCTTGCAAACTTCACCTTTCACTCTTGCAGATAACCTTCTATCACAAATCACTCCTTCCACTCTTCTCCACCCGCTCCACCACACTCTCCATTACTTTGTACAGTTGGCCCCTAGAATTAAAACTCATCCACCTTCATCTCCTCTACTCCTTGCAACCTCACTATTCCACATCCTCCTTCTCATTCATGCACAATACACCATGTTGCTACTACTAAATTTCATTCCCCTTCTCTCCAGAGTGTACATCCACTTCTCAGGCTCATCTCAGCCTGCTCCCTGCTCTCACTATCAAATACAGTGTCATCTGTAAACATCATAGTCCATGGAGACTCCTGTTTGTCATCCCTCAAGCTGCCCATCATCACTGCAAATAGAAAAGGGCTCAGAGCCGATCCTTGACGTAATCCCACCTCGACCTTCAATACATCTGTCATTCCTACTGCACATCTCACCGCTGTCACACTGTCCTTGTACATATCCTGCAACACATTCACATACTTTTTTGTCACTCCCAGCTTCGTCATATTGGAGGAAACAATGGAAAAGCATTCAAATGATGATACAAGGATGAAACTTGGCATAAACACTCACATTGAGGTACCCTTCAAATTTTACTGCCAAGTGAGGCAAGTGAAAATCAAAGCTGGCCACCATTTTTCAAGATGGCCACCAAATTTCTAACCACAATTCCATTATTCCCATATCTCTGAAGATTATTGATGGATTTGAGTGAATATTGGGTCTGTTAATATTTTTGTTGAAATCTAAACCTGATTTTGCCATTTATTGTACTTGATCTGTAGTGAGAGTGGAGAGCAGGTTGAGACAAGCATGGAGAGGTGGAAAGACTGAGTACGTGTGTGAATGAGGGGGAGCACAGTGGAATAGTGAGGTTGCAAGGAGTCAAGGTGATGAAGGTGGATGAGTTTAAATACTTGGAGTCAACTGTCCAACATAATGGAGAGTGTGGTAGAGAGGTCAAGAAGAGAGTGCAGGCAGGGTGAAGAAAGGTGGCACGAGTGAGTTGTGACAAAAGGGTATCTGCAGGAGTGAAAGGGAAAGTTTACAAGACAGTAGTGAGACCCGCTGTGTTGTACGGCTTAGAGGTGGTGGCGCTACCAAAAAGACAGGAGGCAGAACTGGAGATGCTGCGATTTTCTTTGGGAGTGACAAGGATGGACAGGATTAGGAATGAGCATATCAGAGGGACTGTGCAGGTAGGACGGTTTGGAGACAAGGTCAGAGAGGTGAGATTGAGATGGTTTGGACATGTGCAGAGGAGGGAGCCTGGGTACATAGGGAGAAGGATGTGAAAATCAAAGATGGCCACCATTTTTCAAGATGGCCACCAAATTTCTAACCACAATTCCATTATTCCCATATCTCTGAAGATTATTTATGGATTTGAGTGAATATTGGGTCTGTTAATATTTTTGTTGAAATTCTAAAACTGATTTTACCATTAATTGCCCTTCAAGAGACCTTTTTATTTAAAATGATTGTAATGTGTAAATAGTCATATAGCATAGCACTTTTTCAGCATAAATTAACATTCAATTTTCTCTAGCAGGACAGGTACAGAAACATTTTATGTGCAGTAATAAACTATATTTTTAGTTGGCTTTTAAACTGGAGAAAAATACAAAGGATCCATTTTCATTTTAACATGACAAGATTTATTCGCCATTCATCGATACTATATAAAATACAATAAATTTAGTGGATGGAAACTTGTGATACACATTTCAGCTTATGCCATTTGGACAGTTTCCCTGTTCAATCACTGAGTAGTTACATACACACCTAAGAAGATTTTAATGAGAATCATCTGTTCAGAATACTAAAAAACATATAAATAGAAACTGTAATCATTCAAATATGTTGTTTCACTCATGAGATATGTATGAAATTTTGATTTTCGCCATTGCTGTAGGCAGCCATGTTGAAAAATGGCAGCCATCTTGGATTTTTGCTTGGCTCATCAGCTAATTTTGAAGAGTACCCCAATATGAATGTTCTTGCCAAGTTTCATGCTTGTATCATCATTAGAACAATTCTCCTCAAAATCAGCAGTTAGCTGCTCTACTATCATACAATACCACAACTCTTCTCTTGGCACCCTATCATGGGCTTTCTCTAAATCAGCAAACACACAATACAACTCCTTCTAGTCTTCTCTGTACTTCTCCATCAGCACTCTCAGAGCAAACAATGCATCTGTAATACTCTTTCTTGGCATGAAACTATATTGCTGGTCACATATCTTCACTTCTTTTGTCAACCCAGCATCCGCTACTTTTTCCCATAACTTTATGCTGTGGCTGATCAACTTCATGCCTCTTTAGTTACTGCAGCTCTCCACATCACCCTTATTCTTAAAAACCAGCACAAGTACACTTCTCCCCATTCCTCAAGTATCCTCTTACTTTGCAAGATTTTATAAAACAATTTAATTTAAAACCCACTGCCATCTCTCCTAAACATTTCCATACCTCCACTGGTATGTCATCTGGACAAAATAAATAAATGCACAGTGGATTAGTGGTTAGCACTGTTGCCTCACAGCTAGAAGGTCCCACGTTCGCTTCGGACTTGGTCCTTTCTGTGTGGATTTTGCATGTTCTCCCCGTGTTTGCGTGGGTTCCCTCCGGGTGCTCCGGCTTCCTTCCACTTCCAAAGGCATGCAGGTTAGGCGAATTGATGACTCTAAATTGACTGTAGGTGTGAGTGAGAGTGTTAATGTGTTTGTCTGTCTATATGTGGCCCTGCGATGGACTGGCAGCCTGTCCGGGGTGTATCGCGCCTCTCGCCCAGTGACTGCTGGGATAGGCTCCCCGTGACCCTTAATTGTAAAAAGGGGTATAGAAAATGAATGAATGAAAAAGTTACTATACCCTACAAGCAGCAGTGGCTTTTGCTGGCCACCAGTTCTATGGTTTGGAAATACAAGAATCTGACAAACAAGCTCATTTTAAATTACAAGTAACTTCAACCATACTTGCTCCTAATTACCATCATGCATGTGATGAGAAGATTTTTCCCTGCAATAATCTTAGACATGTCATGGGAGTGGCAGACACATCTATGGGGTCTATGATATTTTACTTAAGAAAAACAAAGTTGTTTTTGTATCGATCTGGTGCATCAAAATTAATCAATTTATCCCCATTGTGGGCCTTTTTAATTTGGTGAGTTACAAGATGATTGCAGTGTCAACAAATTGGTGAGGGTGGATTCATTTATTCACTCACTGCATTTTCAGGTAACATGCATAGGCTTTTCCAAAGCCCATATGTTTTGTCTTGTGTTTCTGTGCACCTAGTTGCGTAAAAATGAAACCACTGTCTTATGTCGATTATGCTTCCCTGTAGCACCGATAACATACCTTGCCTGACATCGTCACTGTCCTTAGTGTGTTGCTGCCGCCACTATTTATGCAAACCGTCTTTGTCATTTTTACAAGAAGCAGTGACCCATTCTAACAGGGCTAAACATACAAACAGTGGTTCTTGGAAATGCACAAGTTCCTCCTTTACACAAAACATTCAAACAGACTGGATACATCCAAAAGGTCACAGCAGGAGTCATTGCTTCATGACAATTAAAAGATGTCTTTAATCATCATACGTCAAATAGATGAGCTGCGTTCGAGTGCAGACATGCCTGACTCCTAGATAGCCATCAGTCGCTGTAAAGTGATACTTGTGCAGAGATGAAAGTATCACGTCTCTCGGGTAGGTCATCTTAATGGCCTGCAAGTGATGACAAACAAGACGTCTGATGGATTCAGGCCTCGGCCAAGCTTCAGGTCAGGGGCCATGAATCCAGCATGAGTGAGATCTTATATGTTTTTCCCACTCAAAAGTATTTCACACACAATTTTGGAAAATATATGGATTTAATTGTAAGAGGCGATGACCGCCTTGTGTATTTTGGCTCTGTCCTCTGCACTTACGGTTAAGTAAATTAAATGACTAATGTGTGTTGCAGGTGATATGAGGTCAGTCTTGTGTTTGTGTATTAATGTGCATGAATACGTGTTTGCTTTGAGTTTTGAAGCAAGTAGGGAAAGTCAAAAGTATCAAAGGGCTAAAAGTTGAGCATTGGCGGTGCAGGAAGTCTGACGTGGAAATCAAACATCCCATTAAGTTGTCACATGCGACCAAGTGCAATAACACAGCAGCTGGACTCCATCTGTTCACAGACAGGCAGGAAGACCCATAGGTACACCCAGTGCAAAACAAAAAACAAAAAACATTCACAAAAGTCCGGAGCTTCACAAAACAGCATTGACACCATCCAGTCAGTGTAAAGTGAAGCTTGTTTCATTCTACACGACTGCAAACTACACATACAGAGCGATTAATGGATATCATTTTTAAAGGAAAACGTTGGTATGACTGAGGAGTGGAGAAGAAGTGTATTGGTTCCAATTTTTAAAAATAAGGGTGATGTGCAGGGCTGCAGTAACTACAGAGGCGTAAAGTTGATCAGCCACAGAATGAAGTTATGGGAAAGAGTAGAGGAAGCTAGGTTGAGAAAAGAGGTGAAGATCAGTGAGCAGCAATATGGTTTCATGCAGAGAAAGAGCACAACAGATGCAATGTTTGCTCTGAGAGTGCTGATGGAGAAGTACAGAGAAGGCCAGAAGGAGTTGCATTGTGTGTTTGTGGATTTAGAGAACACTTATGACAGGGTGCCAAGAGAAGAGTTGTGGTATTGTATGAGAAAGTGTGGATTAGCAGAGAAGTATGTGAGGGTGGTGCAGGATATTTACAAGGACAGTGTGACAACAGTGTGATATGCAGTTGGAATGACAAGCTTTTGGGGTCGAGGTGGCATTATATCAAGGATCGGCTCAGCCTTTTCTTGTTTGCAATGGTGATAGATAGATTGACGGACGAGATCAGACAGGAGTCTCCATGGACTATGATGTTTGCAGATGACATTGATTGAAAATCAGTAGGAGCAAGACTCAGTACGTGTGTGAATGACGGGGAGCACGGTGGAGTAGTGAGGTTACAAGGAGTTGAGGTGGTGAAGGTAGATGAGTTTAAATACTTGGGGTCCACTATCCAAAGTAATGGAGAGTGTGGTAGAGAGGTGAAGAAGAGAGTGCAGGCAGGGTGGAGAAAGGTGGCATGAGTGAGTTGTGACATCAGGGTATCTGCAGGAGTGAAAGGGAAAGTTTAGAAGACAGTAGTGAGACCAGTTGTGTTATACGGCTCAGAGGTGGTGGCGCTAACAAAAATGCCGGAGGCAGAGCTGAAGATGCTGTGATTTTCTTTTGGAGTGACATGGATGGACAGGATTTAGAATGAACATATCGGAGGGACTGTGCAGTTAGGA
>OMMV01195037.1:0-12772 GCA_900302635.1 Chatrabus melanurus
TAGTGCTTGACAAAGGTTTTCCAAAGTAATCCCTTGCCCACCTATTTATATCAGCTATTGATGAATGATGTTTCTTGATGCAGTGCCATCTGAGGGATCGGAGATCACGGGTATTCAGCTTAGGCTTGCACCCTTGCCCTTTATGCACTGAAATTCCTCCAGATTCCTTGAATCGTTTTATGATATTTTCTACCTGTGCCTATCTTTGCGCCTCAAAGACTCAGCCTTTCATGGATGCTGCTTTTTTACTAAATCGTGTTTACAATCAGCTGTTGACATCACCTGTTTAAAATAAGTGTTAGGGTTAGGGTCCCCGTCCCAACTTTTTTTGGAATGGGTTGCAGGCCTGAAATGCTGGACTGGATGTATATTAACAAATCAAATGAAGTTGACCACACAAAACATGAAATATCTTAGGTTCATACCATCTGCAATCAAATAGAAGTCAAAGTAAATGTAAGGATCACTGCATTTGTTTTGTTTTTTTGTTTTGGTTTTTTTTTCTCCTTTTATTTGCATTTCCCATACCATCCCAACTTTTTCCGATTTGGGGTTGTAATTTATTTTACGAGTTTCTTTACTCTTCTCTGGCAGTAAACTAAATATCTTTGGTTCTGTGGACAAAACTAGATATTTGAAGGCATGGTCTTGGGCTCTGGAAAACACTGATTGACATTTTTCACTATTGTCTCTCATATTATGGACCTAACAACTAATCAATTAATCACGCAAATAATCAATTGATTAATCGATTATGAAAATAAGTGTTAGTTGCAGTCCTAATACCCTTTTAAGTCCATTCCTGTGCCTTGATTTCTTAGTGTGATGGGTTCAGAAAATATTCTCAGGCACATTTGAATTTTCCTCAAAATTTAATCAACCCTTGCCTGATTCATGGACCATCTCTTCACAAAATATTATCAAAATCTGTCCATTACTTTATGAGGTGTCTTGTTGACACACAGACGGAGGTGATCACATAAACTCCACTCTCCTCTGTGTGCTGGCAGATGTTTTGAAAAAAGTGAGCTCATGTTAAATTATTATGATTTTGGGCTGCATAAAGTAAATGTGGCTGTCAGATTTTTCTGCAAACTGTTGTCTGATTTTTGGTCAAACGGTCAATGTCCAGCAGCTTTCGTGATGCAGCAGAGTGGAAGATGTCTACAGCCTCTTTGTGATCTCTGTGACCTGTTCCTGTGGCAAGAGCTCATGTGCACAAGATAAAGATTCTTTCTTGCTTTCTTACACAAACACTTCCTTAGATAATTACAGTAGCCTTTCTTGGGCAGGACTGTGAGCTTCCTGTGGTCGGGCTAAATTTGGTTGCCACGGTGCCACAGATTTCAGAAGCACAGTCTATCTCCGCAGGCGTGCCTGCTTCTCTGTGGACCGACAGCGTGCCGGAAACACAGCCAGAATGGACCTCGATTATCCAGGCCCATTTAAGTTGGAGTGAAAAATGTCCACTGACCTGGGCATTGGCACAAGTCAGGTTAGGGCAAACATTTTCACCATTCAGATAAAAAAAATAAAAAAATCAAACTTTAATCTTCTTAGGAGAGCAGAAGATTAAGAAATAATACTTTCCTGCTGACAAGAGAGGAATTTAAGTAATTTCCCTCAACAACTTTTTGAAAATTTTAGGGAGTTTAAAGAAATTATTTCCAAGTGCAGCCATGCCCCTCCGTGCACACCTGACCCCATCAGATCTCAGGAATTAAACAGACCTGGTCCTGAATAGTACTTGGCTGGAATACAGCTTAGTAAGATCAGGAGCTGCACATGTTGTGGAGTTGTATCAGGAAGGGCATCCAGCATAGAACTTGTGCATTGACTACTTCACTTTGATCACAGCAATATTGAGCGAAACAAACATGTTCGAGATGGTAATTGGTTATTTGAAAGGACACATGGGCCAATCACATTAGTTAAGAGCATACAAGAAAATACAGTGGTGGTCAAAAGTTTACATCCACTCATCATGGACATGAATGTTGTGGCAATATTTAGCTTTCAATGATTGCTTTGAACTGTTCTTTTACTGGGTGAGAATGATTGTGCAACATACATCTTTAACAGAAAAAAACAACCCCAAGAATTTGATGCAGAAATCTGAATTTATTTTGGGTTTTCCGAAATCAATACAGGGTCAATGTAAACACCTACTTCGACTATTAATTCAGAGTGCTGAAAGTTCCAAAATGTCTCTTGACTTGCCAAGGTCTCTTAACCTCCTCTTAGTGATGATGACTGACTACAGCTGGTGACGCCTCTGTATCAACATAGAAAAGGGTTTGTTTGACAGCACTCATTGAATTGTCTAACACCCAGTACAATGGGAAAATTCAAGGAGCTCAGTGCAGATCTGAGAAAGAAGATCATAGACACAACTCTGAGATGTCTCTTGGAGCTATTTCTAAACAACTGCAGACTCCAAGATCATTTAACACCAAGAACATTAGAACTGTTAAACATGGTGGTGGTAGGTTGTTTTGCTGTTAGTGGAACTGGTGCATTGCACAACGTGGATGAAATAATGAAGGAGGACTACCTCAGAATTCTTCAGGATAACCTCAAACCATCAACAGACAGTTGAAAGTTCGGCACAATTAGGGGTTCCAACAGTACACTGACCCCAAACAGACATCAAAACTGGTTATGGAATGGATCAAGCAGGCTGACATTAAACTTTTGGAATGGCCTTCCCAAATTCCTGACCTCAGCCCTATCACAAATGTCTAGACTATGTTTAAAAGTCAGAAACCAACAAATTTAATTGAATTCTACCTTTTCTGCTAAGAAGAGGGTTCAAATATCAAAGCAGAATTCTGCCAGAAGCTTTTTGATGGCTACCACAAGCATCTGAACAAGGTGAATCTTGATAAGGGATATTCAACCAAATATTAGGTGTGCTGTCTGTATAATTTTGACCCTGCATGTATAATTTTGACCCTGTGTTGATTTCAGCAAACCTAAAATGAATGACAATTTGTGCACCAAATTCTGTTTTTATTAAAGATGTACTTTGTACAATTAATCCGCCCCAGACAAAAAAAACACTTCAAAGAAATCATTGAAAGCCCAATATTGCCGTGACATTCATGCCCATGAGTACATGTAACCTTCTGACCACAAGTGAAAGCCACAAGGACTCACTGAGAGCATGGACGCAACATGGCACATAATCAGTTAATGCAAAAGTAGTAAGTGATGTGTGTGAAAGAAGGAGAAACCAGCTCAACAAACCCTCACCTGAAGGTGGTCCTGCAACGGATGGCGGTGTATTGGCTTTGCCAGTGAATAAGTAAAAGTGTTATTGACCTTTGGGTCAAGCTCTGTGGGCTTTCACAGTACTCCACCAAATGAAAAGTGAAAGGTATTGACATATTCACTCAGTAAATCCTATCGAGAAGGCACGAAATAGTGAAAAACACCTCTGCTGAAACCAGTGGGCTAAGATGTTAAAAATCATTAGTGCATTGTTCATGTCTCATAATTGACAGCTGTGTCCGTTTCTCAGGCTGTCTTTCCAACCTCAGTAACATAATAAATAATTATACAAACAGGTTACAAGATACATCAGTGCCCGATTTTCCACCCGGCACAAAGGAGCATACAGCACAATGTTTTCCAATGGTTTTCACACCCTTGGCCCACATCATGTAAATCACAAGTCATCTGTGCACCCATGGGTGTGGTGGTCTAAAAATGAGGTTTAGTCAGGTGCAGTGCAGGAGTATTGGTATCATGAAACAGCATAATCAGCCACAAACCAAGCAAAAATCTGTTCTCAAGTCCAGTGCAATGTTTCTGATAAAGGGCACAATACGTTCACAGTGCTCGTACACTCTGCATACAGGGTTGCACATTATCGCATCATAGTATTTGAAAACAAAAATTATCACTGAAATAAAAAGTAATAACTAATGGAAAAAAGGCGCAAAACTTCAATATCTCTAGTTTGTACAATATTTTTACATTGGTTTTCTTCCTCCCCACATTGGATGGCGGACAGCAACAGCAAACTGAGCTGATGATTATGGGAGCATTAAATTTTAAAGGGGGTCCACACTTTATATAAAGATGTAGACTGCTGGCAATACAACATTAAGATGTGTAACAACCCATGCTTTGACACAAAAACACATAACAAACACTTCACATGCTACAGCCTTAACAAATACAGAACAACTCACTCAATCCAAACACATCAGAGTGCAGGGCGCACCGCACAGTGTGCACCGGAGTGTAAATATGAACAGTTTTTACCTTATCAGTAACAGTGCTGCAAATGAGGCCTCATAGTGTGGACTTGTCCCTCCATTAATTCAGTTTATTTACATGTTGCATCTGACCAATCACTGGTGTTTAATGCTGCATGCGCCAACCATTCATACCTGGGTTGACATAAAGTATTGCCCTGAAGCAGGATACAAAAAAAGTTCCTGCTATGTTATCATTTCACTCCACTGCTTAGATCAGGTACTAGTTGCTTAGTATATTGTTCCAATCCCTGCAGTGGAAGGACACTTATTGCTGCTATTTCTGAATCTGTGAAAGCCATTGTCATTGGTTCCTTTTTTCAATGTTGCTTTAACTTATTCATGCTGATCCCAGACAAAGTCTAACAGTATTTTGTGAATGAACTATTATTTAGTATCTGGTTAATCCATGTTTCTGCGTTACAGATGTACAGCAGCTGTCCTTGTACCGTTTTATCCAAATTTGGCTTTCTGTTCAGTTTCTCCACCTTATCTGTGCAACCCAAAATACAAATGAGCAAAGCATTAAAAAAAACAAACAAACAACTCAAGCACTGTGTGGTGCCTAAGCCAGTGCATTTTGAGTGCAGTCCAAAGCCTGGATAAAGGAGAAGTGTTGCATCAGGAAGGGGATCTGGCATAAATTGTGCCAAATCAAATATGCAGATCACAAATTGGATTTTGATACTGGATCGGTCAAGGCTAGGGTTAACGACAACAACCACCAGTGCTGTTGTCCTGCAGAGTCATGACAGAAACTGAGCTACTGTTGGCTTAAGGAAGAGAAGGGAGGCCGGGGGTGTGTCCAGAGGCACTAGGAGAGGAGGAAGGGTTGGCACTATGACTAGTAAAGGGAGAGAGATGGATATGATAGAGAGGAGAAAGGTAAGTAAGTAAGTAAGAAAATTTATTTATATAGTACCTTTCAAGAACAGAAGTCACAAAGTACTTCACAAATTAAAAGAAAATAGAGACATTAATGCAGCAGTTAAAACACAACATAAATAAATAAAACTAAATAAAAGCATGCCTGTACAGATGGGTCTTCAGTTTCTTTTTATAAGTTTCAGCAGTTTCCACAGATCTCAAATGCAATGGGAATGCATTCCACAGTTTGGGAGCCACAAGCTCAAAAGCAGTCTCCTTTGGTTTTCAGCCGACACAGAGAAACCGCCAACAGGCTTTGGTCTAAGGACCTCAGAGACCTACTCGTTATATACGGATGTAAAAATTTGCTACTGCAGGGTTTTGTCCATGCAGAGTGCTGAAAGTGATCACCAAAATCTTGAATTGAAGTCTAAACTTTATGGAGAGCCAGTGTAAGGACGACAAAATAGGTGTCACATGAGACCTTTTAGAGGACCTCATAAGGAGCCTTGCAGCCCTATTTTGGACTGTTAGTAAGCGGTCCAGAGATGAATTGCTGAGGCCAAAGAACAGTGAATTACAATAATCTAATCATGATAAAATGAATACATGAATGATCATTTCCCATTCAGATAGTGTTACAATATGACTCAGGTGGGCAGTGTTCCATAAATGGAAAAAACAAGATTGTATAAGACAACTGAAGTGATTATCTAAATTGAAGCCTGGTCGAATGTGACACCCAGATTTCTAACTGTTGGTTGAACTAATTATGACAGAGAACCGAGGTTCTCAATCACTGTGGGGATGAAGTTGCCACAGGCACAAGTAAGAACTTCAGTTTCCCCTGTGTTAGGTTACAGGTAGTTAGTAGCCATCCAGTTCTTTATAACATTAACACACTCCTGAAGGATAGATAATTTCGTGACATTCTGAGGTTTAAATGAGATGTACAACTGGATGTCATCTACATACTAATGACATGAGATGCTTTCAAAATTACTCAGGCTGTGTCCAAGTGGAAACATATACAAAGCAAACAAAATAGGTCCCCGTACAGAAGCTTGGGGCACCCCACAGGACAGAATGGCAGAAGAGGACACAAAGCTGGTGGCAGCAACAGAGAAACTCCTGTGAGAGAGATATAGTCAGGTGGCTTAGGGCAAAAATGTTTACAAGCTGGACATATTCACCAAAATTGGTATGTAGGACCCTTAGGGGGTACCTGTTGCATTTTTAATAGGACCCCATCTCAACACCTCCCGCATTCCGAAATGTTGGCAGAAATTCAAAATGGCCGCTCTTGAACCGACATGTATCCGTAAAATCCTTGATATTGGTCCAAATATAACAATCTTGGTGTCTAAATGCAGGTTTTCAAGGTCAAGGAATTCAATGAGACACAATACAATACAATAAAAAATGAAAGTAAGTATGATTCTGGCAGGTGATAGGTAGCAACTTTACAGTATTGTATGACTATTGTCACTTCAACCGTCCTTAAGAAATGTAAGAATGATATCATTGATGAACATATCCAGCTACTGTAACTATGATGTTTTGATAATTCATTATAAATGTAAATAGCATCATAATATCTTTATATTATGTATTATGTCCATAATGGCCATGCGACATACAGTTTGTTTCAGGTTTTATGTCAGTTTCTTGCGGAATAAATTCATTTCCCCAAATAGGTCTTGTGTACTATTCATATTACCAGAGTTTAGATATTAATATTGTCAGAATCAGACTATATTTGAAAATTTCGTTAAAATAATTAACTTAATTAACCATTTTAACTTATTCACATGCATACTTGCCTAAATCATACTCCATTTTAGTTCTAGACATTTTGCTATATCTAATTGAATTCCTTGACCTTGAAAACCTACATTTAGACACCAAGATTGTTATATTTGGCCCAATATCAAGAATTTTGCAGATACATATCAGTTCGATGGTGGCCATCTTTGATTTTCCAAAATTTTCCAACATTTCAGAATGTTGAGAAGGGGTCCTATTAAAAATTCAATAGGTACCCGCTAAGGGTCCCACATAACAATTTTGGTGAATATGTCCGCTCTGTAAACTTAACGTACATTTTGGGTCTTAAGCCACCTGACTAATAGGAAGAAAACCACTCCAGGGCTGACCCAGAGATGCCAACACATGTTCCATGTCTCTCAATCAGAATGCCATGATCAACTGTGTGAATGTCTCAAAAACCGCAGAAAGTTCCAAAAGTACAAGAAGAGAATATTCGCTTGCATCTTTGTGCATTAAAATGCCATTTGAAACTCTAAGAAGAGCTGTTTCAGTGGAGTGCAGGTGATAGAAACCACACTGAAACTTATCAACGACAATGTGTTCGGATAAGGTAGACGTCCTGTGTGTACATAAGACCAAGTGGAAGGGAAGTAAGGCCAGGAACACTGGCGGTGGATTCAAACTGTCCTACCAAGGTGTGGATGGGAGGAGAAATGTTGTAGGGATTATCCTGCAGAGTGTTTTGGGATGAATAGAATGTCTGACAGAGTGACGAGTGTGAAGGTGGAAATCACCAACTTTTCAAAGTAATGGAGAGTGTAGTAGAGAGGAGACGAAAAGTGTGCAGTCAGGATGGAGTAGGTGGAGAAAAGTGGCAGGATAGGAGTGTGTCTGCAAGAGTAAAAGGGAAAATTTAGTGAGATGTGCTGTCATGGGGCTTTAATGCCTTATCATGTAACCTCTCAGAGACACTATGAACACCTGTCCTTGCTCTCATAAGGCATGCTAATACATGCGGACACATGGTGGCCTGCTGCCTGACCTTGCTAGGCAAGCAGGAGTCATTGGAGAGACAGGCTGTGGTGGCTCTGCAGGATGCAATATGGCATATGTTCATTCCATATAACCCTGAACACATGCAGGGAGTGTGAAAAAGTCCATCAGGAATATGCATTTGTGCACCAGTTAGTCAAGCCAATAAAACCAAAATTTGACTATGCCAGCACTAATTATTCTTTTTAGTTTAGAATGTTTTATTAAGCACATCGTTCAGAAACAAAATACTGAAAACAATATTAGAATACAGTAAGGGGCATGCATGGCTTTTATTTGTGCTCTGTTGTTGCTACACCTTTTTAGAAAACAGTTGTTCTGACAATGCGCTTGAACGCTAATGTACCTGGTGACTTATTTATGGAAATGCAGGCAGTCAGCTAACATGACGAGTTGTAATTAGAATCCATATTACCATTTAAAGCATTGCAGCGGTACAAAACAACGGATTTTTCTGCACTTGTCTGACTGCGTGGATCCATTTCTTCACACAATCTGTTTGCAAATGCACAAGCAACACCCACCTCCCAGACAGACGTGCACACACGTGCCGGCACACACACACGCATGTATAAAACATCGTTCTGCCAAACCTTGCTATAATAACCTCCACAAACACATGACTTTGTTTGTCTGGAAAAAAAAAGGGATATTATTGTCTGTCTTTCCCTTGCTCCTTCCTGGTGTACTTTTCGAGGTACAGGGCTTGGCATCTCCATAGCAACAGCACAGCAACCAGGAGCGTTTGGTCGGGGAGAAGGTGGCGGTGGTGGGCGGTGGGGACGGAGGCACAGGTAGGGGAGTGGGGTGAGGTGGGTGGTGGTGGTGGGGGGTGTCGTCTGGTCATAGACTTGGACACACTGTGATATTTTCAAGTCTGTTGGACTGCAGACAAACGGGGTGTGACTTTGTGGTTCGTGCGTGTGCATATGTGTTGCTCTGTGTGTGGATCTACGCAGTATGAGAGCCCAGTGTGATCTCAATACTTGATGAAGGATGATGTCTCGCTTTAGAGCCCAAACAAAGCCTCTGCCCCTCATTCTCCTGCACTTGAGGGTCAGTGTCTACGTTTATACGGCAGAGACCTCCAAGTATTCCGCATGTGACTGGGTTCCAGTGTTCACACTGTCCTAGAAATGTCCACCTCAATACTTTTCTAACATTTCACTCTCCCTCTCTCTGTCCTCTCTTTGTCCCTTTACTGTCCCTTGCTTGCAAAGGCAAGCAAGGGACAGTCAAAGTCCCTGTGCAAAGTCTGTTTTACTTAAACTTTACGTTTAAATGTGGACAGCGTTTCATGTTAAAAATCATCAAAGTCCCTCAAATCTATGAAGAAATCTGTCACTACAAGCAAAACGTAGACCTGAAACAGCTTGTTTTATACTTCTGTGACACATGTCCCACTCTCTGTAGGAGCAGCAGCTCCTTTCCATTTAAAGTAAAAGGCACACAAGCAGTTTGTTTCCCAAACTGGATTCACATGTTGACAGTTCAAAAACAGTCTTTTTCTATTTCTTTGTCCATCCATCCATTCTCAATACCCGCTTAATCCAATTAAGGGTCACGGGGTGCTGGAGCCTATCCCAGCAGTCATTGGGCGAGAGGCGGGGTACACCCCGGACAGGTCGCCAGTCCATCGCAGGGCCCTATTTCTTTGTGATTGATGTAAAATGAACTCCAAGAGATATTCAGAGTCTTGGAAATGTTCTTGTATCCATCCCTGGACTTGTATAAAGCTAAATGGCGGTAAAAGTGATGATTTACTTGTGTTATATTAAACGGTGTGCATACTTATTCAATTCATTACTTTCTGTTCTGAGACTTCAACATTCAGACTTCTTCAGACACTTTTTAAGATCGGCTATCTTGGCTATTTTCTGACAAAGGGTTCCGTGAATATTCAAAACTTAGGCTGAGAACTAAAATACTTGACACTACTTGAATCTAAAAACCAAGTTTACAACCTTTTTAGTTACTTCAAACATAGCTCTTAAACTTTTTAGAAGGATTTAGGATTTAAAAGATTCTAATCTACATCAACAATTTTAGACAGTTTAGTGTTTTTGTTTTTGAACATTTTTGATTTGTTTTTGACATGTTTTGAATGTTTTCGAATCAGTTTTATACAATTTGATCAATTTTTGTATTACCTTTTTTTTTAAATCCATTTTTACTCATTTAATGCACTTTTGATGAATTATTTTCAATCTTTTTAACTGCTTATAAGCTGCTTTTATGGAAAATAAAGACTACAAAATTATAGTCGAACAGTAGTCTCCTGTCAAGTTATTAAACTTTTTTTTTAAAAAGCGTTTTGAAACAATAAATTAAACACGCCTCTCTTTGTGGATTGTAAAATAAATAGAGTTTGGTGTTCATACCAGGTCCAACAGATGAAAGTCCTAATTTGTTGCTTTAGACTCTGGATGAAAAACACTTCTCTGGGTATTAAATTATTCTAGTATCCTAAATTTCAACATATTTAAAAAGAGTTACTTTCAGGAAAGGGTTGTCGTGAATTTGAGGAATTTTAGACGCAAACGTAGCTATGGGCCAGTGCATTTGTGGATAAATTTGAAAATGGGAAGGCCTCAAAAATAGAAGACAGTTAGTTTGTTGGACTAAATCTTTCCGCCCACAGCCTTTATATTAATTAGAATCTTATTCTATCCAAAATAGGTGAGCTGATTAATATGATGTTAATTTAGCCGCTTTGATGCGAGGGCTGTAATCTCATGGATAACAAACATGCTTTTACATTTTTATTAAATTTGGATCATGTAGAGATCTCTTCTATTTGTGAGATTAAAAGCATCATTTTTAGGATTTTTTAAAATTGTTCTCTGCACTGGTAACAGGAAAAATATGGATGAGTGAGTGAGTGAGTGAGTGTTTGCCCATCCCAGCCAGCTTTTGTAGGCAATAACTCAATAACAATAAATGCCATCATCTTGTAACTCATCTAATTAAAGTCATTAAATTGAAGTCATTAGACTGTGGTTAATTTTGATGCACCACATCAGTTGTTTTGTTGATGTAATATCCCATAGATGTGTCTGCTACCTGCTGGATGCGGCGCCCGCCTTCACCTGAGCATCAGCTAAGCAAGCAACCGCCGGGAGAAACATAACGGCCACTACATGATCAAATACGGGACAAAATATAGAACAGGATGCGAAAGAAAAACCAGAATTCAAGAATGGAGAGAATGTGTGGCTGGGGATGATATCAAAACTTTTCTTTGTTATACTGCGAATAATTGATGGCAATCTCAAAACACTGTTTCACATTGTTTCAAAACCTTTCAAACCTTTGCAACATGCGTGTTTTGGAACATTGTTCTGGAGTCCGTATCAAAAGGAAGACATGCTGAACACTGAAACCTGCTGGACAGACTGTGGAGGTGCATCCATATCCGATCATGGATTTCATATTTAAAGGCTACAGTCAGCAGAGTCTGGAGGCGTACTACCATGTAACTTGCTTGTTTTATTTGATGTAATGAAAAAATAAAAAATAGCTCAAGGGTGTGTAGACTTTTTGCAACACTGCAAATAAGATCCAAATTCAACATGATTAAAGAAGACAATCATTCCTAAATGACATTCGTCCACATTAATACCTTCCTAGAGGATACGTCTTAAATAATCACTCAGTCATCAGTCTGGTAGCTTGGATTGTTTTCTTTACATTATATAATACTGCATTGTTCAGGTATGAGCATCCACAGCACTTCCCATCATGCACCAAGTCAGATCTGAACTCCAGGAATTAGTAATTCAGTGGTTGTTAGAGCTATTGATCAGCCTGGTTTACAGTTCTGTTTCCACTTTTTGTTCATTAAACACAGCCATTGTGGTTCCTTCCTTATTTAGTTGTTCATTAGGAATTGATGTGGAACCATGATTGAAAGGGATTGTGAGATTTATGGCCCTCTTCATTTCCTGACAAAGTTAATCAGAATAATGATTTTACTATATAAAAAGGGATTGAATGTTTGTAGGTTTTCTTCACAACACCAAAATGATAGAGCTGTCTGAGAGCATCAGAAATACTGTTGTAGTAATAAACGCAACAGTTCCAAAGACTACAGGGCAATTGCCAAATAACTGATAAACCCTGTTTCAACAGCTAGTTATCACGAAGTTTCATGCTTCCGTGGTGTGGTGCTAACAAGAAAATGAGAGAAATTTGTGAAAGTTGGTGCGGAATGTGCAAAAGCACTACGCAAGACATCTAAAGGCCTCCAGGCTGACCTTTGATCGGGAATAGTGCTTTCAGCCTGTACCATATGGCAGGTGGGAAACCCTGGCTTCTGTGAGTAAGGGTCCTACCATATATTGTTTCTACCTGTGCACCTAAAACAGGTGATTTCACGGATTAGCTCATCCACCTGCCCGACGAGTTGAACTAATTAGAATCAGCTGGTTTAGTGGGTGGAAGGAACAAATATGTGGTAGTAGTGCAGCGGATAAGCGCCCATATGAGAACAATTGTGGATTTTATCATACAAGCATGAAATTTCTACCACAGTTAGTACATACCATAAGGTTTATTTTCAGATATGGACCCAAGTTGGATTTGACCTCTGAGGACCATGAGGGGCTCAATGAAGGATTACACAGGGGTCAAAATATAAAAATCCTCCAATCATATTGAAACATATACCATATTATTTGCCTGATCATAAAGATTCCAAAAAGGTATAGTTTGGACTATCTGTGACTGAATGTTCTGGAGTTATGGGGCAAAAACAGCAAAAATGGTGTCAAAGGTCATTTGCAGTTTGTATAGGGGTCAAAAGTTAAAAGTTGCTC
>OMMV01195038.1:0-14244 GCA_900302635.1 Chatrabus melanurus
GCACACTATTACCCCTTTAATAATTATCTTACTGGATCCAAGACCATTTAGTTGCAATCAGTTCATCCAATCTGAACGTTAAAACCTGGATGAAAAACATCATGAATCAAAAATTATTACACATTTTTACACCTTTAAGAGGTCCGTGTGAGTTTAATTAACGCTCGTTATAGTGGGGCATTTCAGCGCAAAACATCAGTTAGTTTACACACAAACCCCCACATTTTAGATGTTTTTGTGACAATTATTAAAGTAAGTTATTTTGAAAGGAAAGGAGACTTACGTGTGGAGCTGATTGGTGGAGAGGAGATATCTCATTCAGCCACAGAACAGGTGTGGCGCTTGTTGTGGTTTGGAACGAAACAGCAATTTGCAGTTCATTTTAAACACCTATATGTCACGGTTTGGTATAAAACATTAATGAGGCAGTGAATAGGATCAGTAAACAATAGAATGGCATCACAAGCTCGTTTTTTTCTACATTTGGCGTTTATCGCGTTTTGGAAAAGAGCTCTTCATTTCCAAGTTACTGAATATGTCTTGGAGTTCATTCACACCAATTATTAAGATATATAAATAGTATGGTACTCTATGACAAATCTGTCTGGAGTAGACAGTTCTCAAAAAATGAGTGACTGTGCAAGAAGGATATGCGTGAGGGAAGCCACCAAGACATTCATAACAACTCTGAAGGAGTTACATTCTTCTCTGGCTGTGATTGGTGAAAATAGGAATAGTGCAGCTTTTGTCTGTTGCATCACCAGTCACCGCATCACAGGGGAGTGGAACAGAGAAGGACGTCCATACAAGGAAATGGATCACATCGATGCTTGAGTCTCCCATATGCTTTCTGGCAAACTGCAACTGAACTTTCAAGTCTTTTTAAGAATATTCCTGTCTCTGCCACACCATCATGATTTTGTGCAATGGTTGGTGCAAAATACAAAATTTGCACTATTCCCAGTTTCTCCAATCACAGCCAGAGCACAATTTAGCTCATTTAGAGTTGTCACAGGTGTCTTGGTGGCTTCCCTCACGTGTCTCCTTCTTGCACAGTCACTTAGTTTTTGAGAACTGCCTACTCCAGACAGATTTACTATAGAGTGCCATGTGTTTTTATTATGTTTCTATTTAATTTATGTCATGTTGTGGAGATTTGTTTTCGGTTTGAGTTTATAGAGGATAATTTTTAAAAATTTTAATATAGAGAAGCCTGAAATGGCATACAGAAATTAAAATGTGTAAAAGCCCAAGGGTGTGTAGACTTTCTATATCCACTGTAGGTGTCTGAGATTTGAGGAACCTAGTAGCTGGAGAAGGCCAAGGGAATGCCCACGTTTTACCTGGCTGCAGCAGATAGATGTTTACTTTAGAGAAGTGTGGGATGGACCAGTCTTCTGCTTGAGTGGTTGCTATCCAGGACTCAAGATGGTTCAGTGGTGTTGTGGATTCGCCGATGCGTGACACCAGTGCATGCTCCTAGACTTGACTTGAATCTTCTCTAAAGATAGAATATAAGACTGTTCTTTCTTTACACCTTTTTACATATCTATTTCATTGTTCTTCATCTTTTGGCTACCCCCTCTAGTTTGGAGTTGCGGAGCCAGTACAAATCTGCATTGGGATTTGACAGAAGGTTTACGCCGCATACCCTTCCTAATGTAAGTCCAGTTTTACATGGAGAAACATGCTGACAATTCTTGGTACTCCCAGGTGGTCTCCCAGCCAAGTACTAATCAGGACCTACTCTTCTGCAATTCTGAGATCTGACTGGATCAGGCCTACGCAAAGTGGCATGACTGCCCACCATATCTATCACATAGCTTAAAAAATGATGAACATGGACTTTGTCCGTGGAATGTTAATGGTAGTACCACCAAATCAGATGGTCACCTCACTGAGTCTGGTCTGCTTGAGGTTTCTTCCTGTAATCAAAAAATGCCCGAGTGAGTTTTTCCTCACCACTGTTGCCAGTGTGCCTGCTCAGGGGTGGGTGAGCTTAGCCCTTAATCATGCGAAGCGCCTTGGGGTGACTTTTGTTGTGATTTTGCACTGTAGAAACAAATTGAATTGAAATGAATCAATCATAAATCATCCGTGTCCTATTCTTATGGAGAAGGGTCTCTGACAATAATAAGAAAGACTACAGGGAACCTAACTCTGTATATTTCTATATTTGTGTTTTAGATAGAAAAAAATTATACATTTGTTGTGTACGGGGAAAAAGTGAGACTTACCACTCCACTGCAGAAACTGGAAATTTTTGCCTTAAGTAGAGGAAATGTGAGGCGCACAGTCCAACACAAAGTCCATGTGAGCACTCAACAACGTAGGAGTCAGGGATTGGGAAAAACTCAGACAGTGCTTTCACTCTACACAGTGCTCACAGTGCCTGTCTATGGACTAGCTATGATGTCCACAAACTTAGTGGCAATCTTGGGAAGTCTCTGGGTGTCCCGCAAGGCAGCCGGATCAACCAAAAAGCTCATCAAAAGCTTTGCGAAAATCAACATTGTGTGCATATAACCCCCGCCAATTTTCACACTTGCAAGGATGCGGTCAAAGGTTGACTTGTTGGGTGTGAAGGTATACTGCTCTGGCAAGGAGCTAGCACTGAATCCTGTTGAGAATGACCTTTACAGGTGCCTTACCTGACACGAAGAACAGTGTACTACCCCTGTCATAATTGCCCTGCTCCTAGTACATGTGTTTTCGTCATGTACTGGTATACTGCTTTTTGCTTGGTATTTTCTGCAAACAGAAATCGGAAAACTGGCGGCACATCCTGAGCTCAGTCCATGCTGACAAAAAAAATAAATAACAGCATTTAACACCAGCTGTGTAAAACAAATGTGTTTGTGTTTTCTGTCATATTTTAATATTTTCTGTCCCTCGAGGGAGGGTCCTGCTGTGTGGACTTGTTTTCTGATTGAAACATTCCTTAGTGGGTTTTCAGACTCCGGTTCAGCAGTGTCTTCAAATTGTTCATGCCTAATTATGGTGTGTCACCTTCTATGTTTATTCAAGGCTAGCAGTTAGTCTTAGGTAGGATGACAAACCAAAGAGTCAGGCTGACTGTGTTGTCAGGGTTATGCCAAGCCATCTGCTCCTCTGGAGCCTCCAAGTGGGACTGAAGTGGGATTGGAGAAGGAACAAGAAAGAGAAGCGTAATGCACCCTAGCTAATTGTAGTTTGTCTCACTTCTGAATCCAAAAATGTTAATGTCATTTGAGAAAACGTAGTCATAGCATGATGCAAATTCATATCATTTTGTCAGAAAAAGTGAATCATGAAAAAGTAAGGGAAGCTGCTTGCACTTACACACATCTGTTCTTACAGATATTTTGTGTTACTGTGAGAACTCCAAAGAGCATCACAGACGGCAATATTTCAGAGATTCTGAGTCATCGGATGTGGGTATTTCTTACTGACGACTACGTCTTTCTCTACATCTTTATCCCACGTTTGTGTGGGGCCAAAGGCTGCAGTGTGACTCAAGGTTGAACAGTTTCAGCATGCAATGTGTTGCCCCAGCAAATTTCAACACTCAACTGCAGTTGGGCATTGAACCCAATGACCCTGAGTTAAACTCACCACCAATTTTCTGATGTATTTTTGATGATGAGTTTCACATCCTCTTAATTTATTAACTAATAAGAATGAATGAATGAAACTTGCATTTATGTAGCCTATTTCAAGACACTCAAAGTGCTTTACAGTGAAGGGGGGACCTCACTAACCACCACCAAGGTGGATGATGCACAGCAGTCAATTTGTGCCAGAACGCTCACCACACACCAGCTTGAGGTGGAGAGTGAGGGTATGAATGACAGCCAATTAAACTGGGGGATGATTAGGGGCCCAGATTGAATGAGCCAGGTTGGGCAGTTTAGCCAGGACACCGGGGAACCCCCTACTCTTTGCGATAAGTGCCATGGGATCTTTTATGACCACAGTGATTCAAGAACTTGGTTTTATGTCTCATCCGAAGGACGGTACCTCCTACAACACAGTGTCCCCGTCACTGCACTGGAACATCGGGATTGATGGATTGGCCAGACGGAAGAGTGCCACCTAATGGCCACCAACCAACACCACTTCCAGCAACAACTCAGTGTTCCCAGGAGGTCTCCCATCCAAGTATTAACCAAGCCCACACCTGCTTAGCTTCAGCAATTCAGCTAAGGCAGGATCCATTGGTCTGGCTCCTGGCACATTGCCCATCCAACCCTAAACCAATGTGGGATACAGATATCAAGGAAGAAGAAGAATACTATTGTAGCAAATAACAACAGCAACAACATAATCAAGGACAGCCCTGGGTCCTTATTGGCAACCATCCAGGCAGACCACCAGTCCATCCCCACCT
Organism: Chatrabus melanurus; assembly: GCA_900302635.1. NCBI lineage: Eukaryota > Metazoa > Chordata > Actinopteri > Batrachoidiformes > Batrachoididae > Chatrabus > Chatrabus melanurus. The sequence continues at coordinate 4,370 of OMMV01195038.1, forward strand.
TCCGAAAGTAGCTAATTATCTACCACAGCTAGGTGATACTTAAGGCCTGGTGCAAATAAGAGCATGACATGATGTTAGGGTTGGGACAAGCAACTGTTTTCCACAACAGCTAGAAATAGAGAAAGGCAGGAGCAGCCCTTTTGGTGGTAAAATACTGAGTCACTGTTAAGGTTAAATACTGATGTAAAGAACTGTTAGCAATGTGCTTGTGCAGGGCTGGGTACAGCAATAAACAAAGCGTTAGGGTTGGGACAGTTTTCCAGATCTGCACCAGGCCTTAAACAGCCCCTTTTTCCAGTTGCTGCCACCTTCACCACTGAGGAACCTGCATGCTGGATCATGATGTATTTGGTGTTTATTCACAATGCAAGTAGTACACCTCATCTGTATATCCCTAAGCAAAAGCTCATTTGACACAATAATTCCAGCAGTACCTGAGGAGTCTACAGAGTGATGTAGGACCAAAAACATCTATTTTTCACCTTAGATCACTGATTACAGTCCAAGTCTCACAACTATATCGTAATATTAGAAGCACCAGGACTGCACACACTTGGACCTTCGTCCTCTGGCATAGGTATCGGCTTTGCCAAACACCTCTGTCCAGTGGCCTCATGACTCCATCAACTCTTCCCAAGCATTGGGACCTCAAAGGCCAATGACCAAGAGACATGGAAGTTGTTGCTGAGTTAAGTGAATCTCTCTAGAACTTTGAAACTTTTACTGCATACAGATACAGATACAACTCTGATGGCCGAGTCCAGGAAGTCATTGAAAGCTTTGATCTTAGGCTTGATCTAGGATGATCACAAACTCAGAAACTCCAACTCCTCATTCAGATTCTCGAGTGTTGCAATCAGGATATCCATTGATTCCACAAAGACCGCAGCATTGTCTGCAAAGTCAAGGTCAGTCGACCTTTCCTTTCTGGGCACCTAAGCTGCTGCTCCCTACCCAACACGCAGACAATACAAGCACTGAACAGAGGATGAGCCAAAATACCAACCTGACAAATGTCAGAATACACTGGGAAGAAGTCAGAGACTCTGCCCCCCGCTCCACACAGCACTCACAGTGTGTATAGGCCAGCTATGTCCAGCAACATCTTGGAGATACCGCACATTTTCAGGATGTCCCAGAGAGCAGCCCAGGCAACCAAGTCAGACGCTTTGCAAAAATCAACATAGGTTGTAAAGAAGCATTGTTGATGTTCATGTTTATGTTCAATGAGTACTCACAGGCCTAGGATGAGGTCAATGATTGACATGTTTGGTGTGATGCTAGACTGCTCCAGTCACTGAGAGGCAAGTAACTGGGGCGGAATTCTCTGAAGAATCAACCTTGCAAGCACCTTTCTCAGCACAGAGAGCAGTGTAGCAATCCAAATATTCACCTTTTCCTTTCCAGAGTGGGACAAAAAGTCCTTTCTTCCTTCCAATCCATGGTGTTAATACCCGTCTACCCAACTGAAACAAAGATTTTTCGTAATGCTTGAGGAACAGCATTTTCCAACCACCTGGAGGACCTCAGTTCCAATACTGCAGATTACTGGTGCTGCTCCCACCCTCAGCTGTTTCTCTGTTTTCACATTTATGTGGTTGAATATATTGGAATATGTTGCAGGCCTTAAATGCAGGAACAGATGTATATTAACAAATGAAATGAAGTTGACCACACAAAACATGAAATATCTTGAGTTCATACTGTCTGCAATGAAATAGAAGTCAAAGTAAATGTAAGAATCACTGTGTTTTGTTTTGTTTTTTTGTTTGTTTTTTTGCATTTACCATCCAAACTTTTTCTGATTTGGGGTTTTTTGATGTGGTTATGCTGGTTGAAGGCACAAATGCTTTCTGGTGATGGAAGACATGAATGCTCCAGTTTTGCACCTGATGACACCTCATTTTCACACCCAAATGAGCAAAAGTGGTATCATAATTCATTTGTGATTGATTAGAGGATGCTGGCATTGGATGGAAAAATTACATCTGTGTCAGGTGGAAAATAGCAATGACAGCTACGCTGTTCCTTGCGCTGCATTGTGCTGGGCATAAGATAAAGCCCTAATTCTTTAAAGTTTGACAAGAGCCTATTCAAATATGAAGGGTAAACATGTTGTTGAGTCGTTTGCTGAGATCAGTATGAATAATAACGACAGTTACCTCCAACAACCAATAGAGGTTAAGTTATCTAAGGCTTTGTAAGAAAGTTCAAAAAGTTATTGACAAATTACGATGACATTTTGTGGCTATTTTGCTTGGTTTGAGGCAGATCTGGATTTGGCTATTTACCTCCACCAAGGAGGTTTTCATCGGCATGGGTTTGTTGGTTGGTTGGTTTTTTTGTTTATTTGTCTGTGAACATATTTATGTCCACAGTTTTTGAGAGATCAACATGAATTTTTTTATGATGGGTAGGTGATCACCGAAGGATGTTCCCATTAAATTTTGGTAAGAATCTACACACTGATAACATCACAAAAAATTATCAAAAATTCAAAAAATCCCAATCTCTTATAATGGGCGAAAATTCAAAAAAACATATCTCTGTCAAAACGCATTGGATTTGAATGAAATTTGGTATGTATTTGCAGAAACAGACCCTCAACTAACTAAATTTCATCTGCATCTGATCTGGATAAAGGATTTGGCGGCAATTTAAATTTAACATTGGACATCCCATTTAACATGTTCAGATGTGTACATCTCAGTGACATCTCAACAGATCAGGATGAATCTTTTCATGCTTATGTCAGATGGCAATAGCTACAAGCAGGTAAAGTTGTATCCAGATGCATACAGTCTTCTGGATCCACTGGATCAAAATGTAAAAAATTTCAGGTGCTGGTATGTAAGATGCTGTTGTAAGGTATCTAATTGATATAAATGTCCAACCCCTACCACAATGTAACTGGGGAATGCTGATTCAGTAAGCCCTCAACAGATTTGGGCTGTCTTCAATAGCTCAGCACTTGAAGTGTCAGCATTTGTAGTATATTTCTAATAGTTGTGTAATCCCTGCTGATGTCAGCATTTGTGGTTTATGTGTCACTATAATGGAGAATATAAATAAATAAATAAATAACATATTAATAAATTAGAAATTAAAGGTGGAAAAGATCATTTATCATAGCAAAATTATTTTAATGTCTAGTGGCTTGTTTTCACAGTCGTATAAATCATATATGCTCATCAAAGTTATTCATGTTCACCAATTGATTTCACAGGTGACAAATGTTAAAACCTTAGTCTGCGCTCTCTGAGTGCTCTTGTTTGTTTATGTATTTGTTTGTTTATTTATCACTGTGTTTGTTTAGCACATTTGGGATTTGTGACAAATTTTGAATTTAGAATTCCCAAATTCTTGATTTTTTGAAGGCACTTGAAAGCTGCACTTATACATGCATACTGTACTACATTTTATTTTTTCTCAACTTCCTCAGTTGATTGGATACAGATTTACATTGGGATTTGGTGTTTTACGCTGGATGCCATTCCTGACACTCGTCCAGTTTTACTTGGAGAAACGCAGCCATAGTTCCTGATGTTACCAAGTGTTCTCCCAGCTAAGTACTAATCAGAACCTTTTCTGCTTCACTTCTGACATCTGATGGGATCAGATGTGCTTATAGCAGCATGGCTGCATCATAACATCACAGTCAGTAAACAAATGAAATATAATGTAGTTGTGATCAATGTTACAACAAAATTGTTAATCAATCTGCAACATTTGAGGCTTGTTGGCAGAAGTGTGCACTCACTGAGTGTTCTGCAGAGTTGTAGTTGTCACACATAGTGTGAGTGGGTAGAAACAACTAAACAATATGATCCAGACATTTGTTGATCCTTTCATATAATTTGGATGCAACATAAAAAATAAAGATATTTCAGATTATATGACACTCTGTGCTATCATGGAACCACATAAATGCAGTCTTCTTTATTGTTATTATATTATCCATATGTGTATGATAAAAGTCACACTCCACATCACAGTTTCTGTTCCAGTCCATTAAGGAGTTTGATGGTAGTGTGCACAAACAAATGCCTGAAGCATTCAGTCTTGCACTTTGGTGGAATAAGTCTGTTGCTAAAGGTGCTCTAAATCTGCCACAATTCATCACAGAGCATGTGGGAGGGTTATCCAGAACAGCTTTGATCCTGTCCGTCATCCTGTTCTCCACAGCTGCCTCTCGACTTTTAAGTTGGAGTCCGCTCACAGAGCTGAACTTTCTTATAAGCTTGTTGAGTCTGCTGGCATCACCAGACATGACGCCACCTCCCCAGCACACTGCGGCACAGAATAATGCACTGGTTACCAAAGACTGCTGAAAGATCCTCCAACAAGATTTTAAAGGAAGACAGAAAAAAGTGGGTGATTCTTTAACTACGGGGCAAATGACAGGTTTCACAAATGATACAAATAAGTTCTTCAGAATGTTTTAATTCCTGTTGCATAATCAAACTGGATAACAAGGGATTTCAAAACCAACAAAAGCAGTGCACTTTTTAACATTTTTAATTTTTTACAGGAAAGCCCAGACATCAACTCTGTTACATCATTTTATTTCCAAAAGTGTAGAGAACTATTCTCTTTTACAGGCGTAAAATATTAATATACATAAGATTAAGACATTTAAATGTACATAGAAACGATTGCTGGTAGAAATTAGAGAAACGTTTGAGAATATTGGTCCATAATAGAGATGATGATTTTTTTTTTAGATCAACATGAAACTTGTAAACATGGAACTTTTTTGAGATAATAACTAGTAATATGTTGAATGTGCACATTAGGCACTTTAAGATGTAACATTCCAACAAAACTCCATTAGGAATCCCTCTGGATGAAAAATATAAGGAGTCTAAATTTTGTTATCAAAGTATAAAAGATCAGATACATGTACTCTTAAATGTTAAGTATGAAAATAATCTTAATGAAACAGCAGATAAATATACGGTGATTTCCAAAAAAACCCATTTTTTGTGGAAGAAAATTTTCAATATAAAGTGAAGTTCTTTATAAAATATCTGCTGCAGGAGAAATTTGGCACCACTGGATATGTCAGAGGGAATCCCATATTGGTGCATGCACACTGGTAGGAAAGGGGAGATATTTGGTGGGGGAGATATTTGCCCTGACACCAGTCATACATTTTAATAACCACCACCTGTTATGAAAACCACCACTCAGTCTGTAAAAATATGCCATAATCAAATGCCCAAATCAAGGTTAGCCTGTTAGCTGTAGCTTGTTCGGTAACTTTGAGATGTGGAGCGTATTCGGGCCAAATGAAAGCATGAAATGGAATGAAATGAAAATAAATACCCATAGCAAAGTTAGACTTGTGTTATCGTTTTTTTGTGTCTAGATTCTATGTATTGTCAAATTAATGAATTATGCGAGAACTTGCATCAAAGTTTGTGAGTGTTGGCTTTGGGACTGGGCCATTCTCTCTACCTAGTCTCTTCCAACAGCAAGAAACAACAAAAGGAGCCTGGCGACAGTGCATCTGGGACAACCGCGGGACATATTTGGCAGGGGAAATATTTGGCTTGACACCGGCATTTTGTCTTAGTAACCGCTGCACCATCAGTGAACCTAATGTCACCAAACTACCTGTTAATTATTGCTAAGCTGGTGTAACCGGGGTGGGACGAATGAAGCCCGAACACGCTCCCCATCGCAAAGTTACCAAACAAGCTACAGCTAACAGGCTAATCTTGATTTGGGCATTTGATTATGGCACATTTTTGCAGACTGAGTGGTGGTTTTCATAACAGGTGCTCGTTATTAAAATGTATGCTGGCATTTCGACTTATTAGGTTCACTGATGGTGCAGCAGTTACTGCAACCAAACTACCTGTTAATTAGTGCTAACCTGGTGCTAACATATAATTTAATTAATACTAAAATTTCACTCAACGGAAATACTGGAACACCGACTTCTTTGATGGTCTGTTAATACAATTAACCTCACAGGAAGCCATAATATTTCAGATATTTGTAATAAAATGCCCAGAAAGAACCAACATGGTTGACTCGACCTGGTCGAGTCCACTGCAATTAGTAGCCACTGCTAGCTGGGCCCCAACTTTGGCACACAGCTGTCACTCAAAGTGACCAAGCCCCGAGTTATTTATAACTTTATGGCTTAAAATAGCTTAAACTGATGAGTTATTAAAAAAAAATAATAATAAATTCACTCCCTACACACTTTTCATGGATGGGGAAATTAGCTATAGGACCAAAATTGTTTTTTGGCCCTGGTTGAAAGCATTTATTTCAGCTGTAATTTTGGGAATTTTAACATGGGGGTCTATGAGGAGCGACTCGCTTTTGAAGCTAACCTCATGTGGCTATTCAAGGAACTGCAAAATTTTCTACTTCTGTGTTGGCTTCATTTTTCAGCACCGGAGGTTGTCGTTTATCTATGACTGACCTAAAATACAACGTTTGGTCATGTGAAACAACTTTCAGCTCATGCAAAACATGGCGGTATCCCTTCAGATTTCAAATAAAGGGACAATTTTAGGGTTTGGAAGAAATAGAGCTGATATTTTGCTGACAATAGTAAACGTCACGCTTTATTTTTTGAACATTTTCAGGATTTCTGATGAGTGGAGTTCTACTTTCTATGCACTTTTTTTTTTTTGCCCTTATGCTTGCAAAGAAACAACCATGCGTGGCTCCTCTCATCCCGCATATCTAAGCACAAACAACTCTCGCTGATGTGTCGAAGCACTGTTGTGGTTCTATTTTGGTTGCAGTTTTGCAACTATGTTCAAAGACTTGAATTTTCATTTCATTAATGGCCTTAACGACAAAGTCGCTGGCATCTAACGCTTGGTATCAATTACCTCCACTGCTCCCCTGTATCTGTTTTCTCTCTGTACTTTGGCTTCGAGAGGGAACAAACACTGAGTCGTAGACATTTGAAGTCCAGGTTCAGTGATGGAGTGGATGACAGACAATAACAGGCATAAAGCAAATGTGACAGAGAAGAACAATAGCAGCCTGGGAGTGAAGAGAGAAAGTAAAACAACTGGCTTATGCAGGAACTTTTTCCATTGTTAAATATAATCATCCTCTGTACACTCAAGAGGAATTCCACTGGGAGTTAATTTACATGAAACTCTGCAAATTTAGCAACTCCTCTTACTGCTTTGTGTTTTAGAAGCTAATAGATCTCACTAAGTGTGCTCGGGACTTAGACCTGAGTGGTTGCCATTCAAAAGTTTGCATAGGGAAACTATATAATTTTTATTCTCCCACATGCATTATGAAGTGCAAATAAAATTTATATAATTTACCTCATTATTTCTTGTCAACAACCCAAGTGAAAATGTGGGCCTGCTATTTAATCATTTCTATGTCTTTATTACACACTTCAAAAAAAGAAAAATATAAAAGTTGGATTAGAGTCACACATGTAAAAACTACATAAATAAATTTTAAAAAATGTCAGTGAATATACCAGCAACACTGGCCTTCGTAGCCACCAGGACCCTGTGATAATGAACAAGGTTTCACAAATCACATGCAAACAAAACTTTACATGTGGCTGTCCCTCTGTGCCAACATCCTTACATAACTACTATATTGTTCTGAAAATAAGACAACCCTGATTATAGCAGGGTCCCCTTTTTGATGAGATATTTTTTGGAAGAAGTCTTTCTGAAGACTAAGCTTTTTTAAAAATAAATACAATGCTTTTATTCGAAAATAATATTTATGCAAGCACATTTTATGGGCAGCCCCTCATTTCTTTTTCAACCAGGTATTGACACATAGGACAACAGTAAGCTTTTCTGACTGTTAGGATTTTTAAGATGATCTTTTTGGGCTCTCCATTATCTAATGTTACACTGTCACAACATATTTCTTGGCTGCTTGAATTTTGTTTGATGACTCTGCTGCATTTGTTACCATGTGCTGAAAGTTTGCTTAGTTTAAATAGCTCTTCATCCCAGTGTTTTCATAAAAAAAAACCTACTGAAGGTGGGTTTTGTTTCTATGACAACAATAAACAGCTAACAATGTGTATAATGACAGAAAATTCAACACTCACCAGTAACATTTAGTCTCAGTTCAACTACTGCCATAAAACGCTAGAGAGGAAAGTCACTTCAGTCCTTTTGGGGACACTCATGCCATGGGTATTTGGTACCATCTACTGTTGTGGATGTATCAAGATGTACAAGTCTGTACCCTGAACATAAGACAACCCCATTTTTTTTAGATGAATGTCCAGGATAATAATACTGCCTTATAGTTGGAACAATATGGTTATATATAAAAGAATAGGTAACACTTTACAATAACGGTACTTTAATTGGCATTAGTTAATGCAGTAATAATCATTAACTAACACTGGATTGAGTTAAATGTATTTAGTAATCATTTATTAATGGCATTCAGTGTCTTTATAAATTATTAAGTAATGTATAAATTAATACCATCGTTATATGAAATACTTAACTCTTAATTCACTGTTATGGCATTTTACTCCATTAACCAATGTTAATTAATATACCTTTAATGTAAAGTGTTACCGAAGAATAACTGCAAATTATTGTTAACCCTCTGGGCTCCCCAATGCATTTGAAGCAGTTATTCTTTGTTTTTATTAATATTTCAGCAACAGAACATCACAGAATCAGCATTCAAAGCGTTCCTGAAACTACAAATTCACCCTCAAACAACACTCAGAATTCAGATGAACACAGTTAGGCTCAGAGACACAATGATGACGCGGACACATGTCGTCTCAGGTTTGCTGGATTGGCTGTGAATGACCTATTATCTCACGATAAGATGGAAATGAGAACTGAGAATTTGTAGATTCAGGAACCATTTGAATGATGATTCTGCAATGTTCTATTGCTGATATATTAATAAAAACAGCTTCAAACTTGCCGGCGAGTTGACAGACCCCAGACGATGCCAAAGATAGGAAGTTCACTGGTTCTCACCTGAATCTGTAGGAACCCAAAATTGCAGAGCTGAATAGTTTTTGCAGTTACTTGTGAAAATTTTGCGAACCCACTACTCGCTGACTGATTCAATTATGCCTGTACTTGTCTGCTATTCACAGGATATAACACATGCATCTGTGAGAAAATAAGTGCTGGATGGATTTCCTGAAAGAAGCTTATAGCAGCAAGCAGTTTCAAATGTGTCCCATTTATAGCAGCTTCAATTAATACAATGTCAAAACATAGTAATACTAATAAACAGTGGCGACAGCAGGATTAAAAGATGTTGTCAGTGAAACATGCTTCTCCTTATGGTTCATGACAACAGGAAATTATATTGCCCCCTTTCATGAGGCAGTTAACCAACAGTGATAAATGCATATAAAGCAAAGTCATTTCATTGTATTAACACATAATGATTATGTTACACTGTGCAGTGCATTTGATGTGTGCTCAGTTCAAGCTCATTTTTACTTATCAGTGTCACAAACAGTGATTTTTATGGACAGGATTTCAAGGCGCAGCCGTGGTGAGGAGGGGTTGCAGGTCGGTGACCGCAAGATCACATCGCCGCTTTTTGGAGATGATGTGGTCTTGATGGCATCATCGGCCTTAGATCTACAGCGCTCACTGGATCGGTTCGCAGCTGAGTGTGAAGTGGTTGGGATGAGGATCAGCACCTCTAAGTCTGAGGCCATGGTCCTCAGTAGGAAACCGGTGGATTGCCTACTCCGGGTGGGGAATGAGTCTTTGCCCCAAGTGAAGGAGTTCAAGTACCTTGGGGTCTTGTTGACGAGTGAGGGAACTATTGGCGTGAGATTGACCATAGAATCGGAGCAGCGGGCGCGGTGTTGCATGCGCTTCACCGCACCGTTGTGACGAAATGGGAGCTGAGCC
>OMMV01195048.1:1808-13421 GCA_900302635.1 Chatrabus melanurus
AGCCCACAGTATTTAATCAAACCCCTCACTGCTGTCATTTAAAGTGCCTGTAAAGCAAATTCAGAGATGTGCTTCAAAACACATTATACATGTTAGAAATACTTTGCTGATCATATGTTAGAATGTGTTCAACCATCTGTTTGTTTTTATTTCTTTAGTTTCCTTTCAAATGGTGTATTTTTGTCTACTATAGAATTTTTTTTCCGTCTGGCTAAGTGTTTGTATGTTCCATCTTGTTCAATAAAGCTTTTGGAAAAAACAAACAAATAAACCTTGCCCCCCACACCTTCCCCCTCACCACGTGACATGCCCCCACCGAGAGAGGGAAGAGTGCTCATTTTTACATGATTTTGAAACCTAATTCTATATATTTAGCGATATTTTTAATCATTAAAATTCGGCAAGGTGGTTAACAACAGTTTTTCTGTGGTTTGACAATTTTAAAACACAAATTGGATTTCACTTTACAGGCACTTTAAATGCCTACAGTACAGTGACCCATAGATTCTACAACTGTAAACACGAACACATACAGCAGCAGTGCAGAAGTGCATATAAATCAACGCAGTCACACAAATCCATTTTTGAATTTGCCAATGTCTCCATGTAAGCAGCAGAGAGGGAAAAAAACAGGGGAGTATTCACTGAATAAGCTGTTAGTTCCACTGAAGCAGCAGACAGCAAACTGCTGCATCAACCTTACACTGCAGCAATGTGTGTGCACTTGTGACTGCGCGTTTTGGAGTGCAAAAACTGGGGGAAAGAATGCCCTTTTCCTCTTTATGTGCATGCAAATGTGCCAGCACGATTATCATTTTGCATGTGTGCGCATGCGCGACTCACAGCTCAGTGGTGTCCTTGGGAATGCCTTTGGGCAGAGAGTGCAGGCCTCTGTTGCTGCATCGGACCACTCCGTCTGAACACGCGCAGACGTCAGGGCAACCAGATGCAGGAAGGCAACCGTTATCCTCAGCACCTGAGAGAGAGACACAGAGAGAGAAAGAGAGAAAGAGGGAGACCGAGAGATAAAGGTAGAGGTAGGAGGAAAGGAATGGTAGGGGAACTCAAAAGAAGACAAAGACGAACAAGATGCATGATGGAGAGAGCAGAAAAGAGAAAAAAGAGGGGGAACAAGGTGAAAAGAAAGAGAACATGAAGGAGAAGAATGATAAAGGAAAAAGTAATGTCACATTTGATCAATCTTAACTCCACACGCAGCACTTAGAGTACTTAATAATCCATATCAAAGAACCACGACGACCGGGGTCATGCAAAAACCAGATACTGTGGTGTGTTTCAACGTCCGGTTCAGGACCTGCAGGCGAGTCATAGAAAGACCACAGAGATGATTCTGGGGAACCAGAACAGATGCTAATAGGATGGCTCACAACCACTTGTGGTTATCGCTCGCCACTGGACGCACTGTTTTTCATGACTTCATACCAAAACTAACCTTTTTTATTATCAAAAAGTGGAAACTTTTACTTGTTTATGTGTCACTCAGATGGTGCAGCCAAGTGCGAAACAGTTGAGAATTTTTTTCCAACTGGTGGGTATCTCTATCCATGTTGGGAGCAAGTTGCTGCCCCAAAAAGTAAAACGTAAAGTGTTGGTGCTGGCAGCTTCTCCTCAGGTGCGGCAAGTGAAGAAGTACATTTGTCTAAGGGTTATATTTGTAAGAGCAGATATAATGGGGTGTGAGATTGACAGCCACTTTGGGGCAGCGTCATCAGCAATGCAGGCTTTGGTCCAGAATGTCAGGAAGAGGAAGCTGAGCCAGAAGGCAAAGTTCTCAATTTACCAGCCGTTTTACGTTCCAACCCTCACCTACGGTCATGACTCACGGGTAGTGGGTGAAACAATGAGATCACGGATGCATGTGACTGAAGTAAGTTTCCTGTGTTGGGCGGCTGGCCTCATCATGAGAACTGAGATGAGGAGCTATGACACCATGAGGGAGCTCACTGCAGAACTGCTGCTCCTTTGTGCTGAAAGGAGACAGTTGAAGTTGCTCAGGCATATACTATAATTATGCTCTCTGGACGTTTCTCTTTGGACATTTTCCGGGCAGGTCCAACTGGCAGGGGACCCAAGGGTGGGATAATATATCCTATGTGACCTGGCAACACCTTGAAGCTCCCGAGGAGGAACTGGAGGATGTAGTTGGGGAGAAGAAAGACTGGGATACGTAACCTGGTGCTAATGTGACCTAGTTCTGGATAAGTGGTGGAAAACTGATGGAATGGACGTTTTACCTGTTGCTTTTTGTCTTTAATTGGACACTAGACAGTCTGGGGATGCAGGAAAAAAAGTCAATAGATTTCTAAGCATCGAAACAGATGTAGCATTATATGAAAGTTTGGGCTGTGCAGCTATGATCAAACATGTGCATGTAATCACATGGGGATGGAAACCTCTGAGCAACTGGAATTATTTTAACACGATAGATCAGAGATTTAAGCATTGATTTTGGCTTACAATGTTTTCCGTTTCTCACACGCATGGCTTTAATCTAGAGGTACAGTGTGTCAATACTCACACTTTATTCCCAAATGTAAAACAAGCAGAGTTAAAACCATAATGATGAATAATGAAGACTGGACACCATTCCAAGCCTAACACAACTGCAATCTGAGTTTTCCGTGAGAGGGAAAGCAAAAGGACACGTCTATACTCACACTTTCTTGTTGTAGGCATTTGTTCCTGTGCGCACATACTCCCCCATGCACTGCATATGTGCATGTGTGCACGTCTAAGTATATGCACATACACACTTGTTTAGCTGACTTAGTTAACTAGTGATTGTTTTGATCCTATTGCCATTTTCTCATTTACTTTGTAGTTTTTTTAAAATTGCACTAAAGTCTAAATGTCACATAAATGGGCATTTATGGGCTTATGCTTAGAGCAGCGTGCACATTTGTGTGTAGCCTGCTAGTCCACAGGGAGTTGTAGCCGTTGGCTGTCTCACTCTACAGTTGGCTGATTGAACTAACATCTAAATGTGTGCTAAATATCTTCTCACAAATTCAATTAACTTCACCTTTCCCCCGGCTGCCTCTGGACAATTTAACAACCACTTTACTCAACTATAAATGGACTGGACGCAGAGACCTTTGCTTTGTCTGTGCATGTACTACATGTGCATGTTTTCCCGTGCATCTATCTCTGAAGAAACCAGTTTGTCTTTTAGACCTTCAAGACTTGGAAGCTAAACAGTGACCTAAGGTGATGGCTGGATGTTTTTGATACTAGGTCTCTCCAGCGGATCCTTGGGTGCCACTGGAATGACTGTGTCAAATGAATGGTTACTTTGTGAGGCTCAGATTAGCAATACCACTTGCATTGTGAGGGAACGTTGGCTACAACATTTTGCACAAGTGGTGTGTTTCTCTGAGCATGATCCAGCACACCGGTGCCTCATTGTTGAGCACCGCAGCAACTGGAAAAGGCCAAGACAATGTCCACATGTCACCTGGCTGCAGCTGATAGATGGACCAGTTTCCAAAATGGGTGATTGCCATCCAGGACACAAGGCAGTTTCATGGTGTGGTGGATGTGGCGGCGTGCAGCACGAGTGCATGCATCAAGACCTGACATGATACCCTCTCCCTTTTCGATATGGAATGTGAAATTGTTTGACTCTCTGTGACAGACTGATGAAGTGTGCCGTGACCTTTCACCATTTCTTTTGCTGCACAAGGAAGCTGAACAGAGTTGGTAACATCAAAGTTGGTTCGCATAATCTTTGTTGACTAGTATATATCAATAAAAAAATGCTACCTAATGCAATTAGCTATTCATGTTACAATTCATAACTTCTTCAGTCTATACAGTTTGGTTTGAAACTGCACCGTTTTCTGCAACCTGTGATGAAGATCTTGTGCGTGGTATCAAACAAGCAAATTACTGTTTGTGTATCTGAGTGAGTCTAACGGTGTTTGCGTTTGTGCAAGCGTGAATGTTAAGATCCGATAGCTGTCTTGGGTTTCCTTACTTGACCCACCCTAGCTAACAACTTTCCAAACTCATTTTCACTAAATGGTTGCAGCATGGCTGCAGGAAATTAAAAGTGTAATGAATTGAAAGAAAGTGAGGAGGCCCCAAAGGCAGAACAAGGGGGGAGAGAGAGAAAAGGAGATTGAAAGGAGACAAAAGTGTTAAGCTAAAGAGAGATAATAGTGTAATAGAAGTGTCAGACCACGCTTTGTCTGCAGCATCAAACTTGGCAACGGAGATGACAGCCATCATTGAAGAGGCAGGGATCCTCGTGTTAACAACGTCACTGTCAAAACCACAGACTGAAGTCATCCCAGGCTGCTGTTTAACCAGTGGTTCCTGAACGTTCTGTGCACGCCGCACTCCGTTTTGTGTGTTTCTATGCGCACGTGCATGTCTGTTACACAAAGTCATGAGTTCACAGAAAGTTTCTGCAGTGAGCGTGTGGTTTGGGCAGTTACATTTTGAGACAAAAAGAAGACAGTAGGGCTGCAACTAATGATTATTTTCATTATCGATGAATCTGTCGATTATTTTTCTTGGTTAGTCGATTAGTTGTTTGGTCAATAAAATGTCAGAATATGGTGATAAATGTCGACCAACGTTTCCCAAAGCTAAAGATGATGTCTTCAAATGTCTTGTTTTGTCCACAATCCAAAAATATTCAGTTTACTGTCCGAGAGGAGAAAAGAAACTAGTAAAGAAACAAAAAATGTTCACATTGATGAAGCTTATAGATGATTCTAATGCAAAAAATAATACACATAACACAGATATTGAAGCAAATCATGTCACATTTATTAATCTTTGCATTGGTCTTGGAAGTTTCAGTAATTACTCATGTTCAGCAGAGTAATTAGTCATTCTATTATACTTCCTCCCATGAGCTTACATTATGACCGTCAACAGGCTTTACTCTCAGTTATGTTAGATATAATCCAACAAATGGAATAACATTCCCTAAGGAATTTATCCTGAAAGGTTGGACTAATCTTTCTGTCTTTACCCTTCAATGATATGGCTCCCATCCCCATCTGCAGAGGAGAGACGGCTGCTGACTGACATGTATGTTAGTTTGATTTTATGCCACTCCAGTTCAAAACTAAACACAATTGCTGGCTGCAGAATCCGCGTAACTCGGAAGATTAATATTAACCGTTTTCAATACCTGGAGTGTTGTTTTATAGTGAATTATAATTAGTCCTTTCCGTTTGAGCCTGAGGATGTTTTGAGGTTTTCAGTGATCCTCATCATATTGAAAATGCTGCAGTTGGTGGATTTTTGGTTTACCATCATCTTAGGTGGATAGGAGTTGGAACACCAATATGTAGAACAGGGTTCCCAGTCATGCTGCCTGTCTGTGTCCTTGGACAAGACACTTCATCTGTATTGTCCCAGTCCACCCAGCTGTAAATGGCTACCGGCCTTGGCTGGGTAGTAACCTGCAATGGACTGGTGTTCCTTCCAGGAGGAGTTGTAGACTCTCATCCGCTTCACGCTACCATATCCGGGGATAAGCACGCACACCAATCGGCCTCAGTGCCTGTTTTGGACATACTTACTTCCGGCATCATCAGTTTGGACCATCTATGCTTCATGGCACTGAGGGCTGCTAAAATGATCCAGGTAACTTAGTTATTACTAAAAAGGGGCACTTGTGACAAATGAGAGACAACTTCTATGGGAAGATCAAGTCTTAAGGTAGCTTATTTGGATAATCAACTGCACTGTGATGACAATGTTTTCGGAGCTTTGGTCACGCAGTGCTCCAACCTGTTCTCAACATTAGAGTGCCATCCTGTGGTGGCTGAATCGACGTACAGTTCTCTACAGGTTTAGGCGTGGTGACATAACAACAAGAAAAAGCAAAAGACAGGAAGCTCACCATCGCATGTGAAGTCTGGGGCAGCCACGTCCTGAATGGGGATCTCCTTTAGGAAGGCTGGCTTCTGACAGCGAGGGTTCCCACTCACCACTCTCGTCCTCTTCAGCCACTGACCCAGCCAGGCCAAGTGACAATCACACACATATGGGTTGGACAGGAGGTTACTGCAGAAAGATAGAGAAGAAGCAGAATAGAGTGAGAGAAGAACAAAAATCAGTGAAGCTGGATGATAGATACTACAGTAATTCAACTCAATTTAATTTATTTATAAAGCACCAAATCACAACATAAGTCACCCTGAGGTGACGCACAAGTAGGTTTAAACCTTAACCACCCCATGAGCAAGCACATGGGCAACAGTAGCTGAGGAAAAACTGCTTCATTATAGGTAGAAACCTCAAGCAGACCAGACTCAGTGGGGTGACCATCTGCTTTGGCCACACTGAGTAGTAGTGCTGTGATAAGTCATGTTAACATAATGCAAAGATCTCTGAATTTTGCACTTGTTAAAAAACATAAATGCAAAGAAAGGAACAGAAAGCAAGAAAACTTTATACAACTGACCACTATATAATTATGATGGCTGCGTGCTGTAGCTCATGTGCAGGGTATTGTTTTCGGGTTCTGCATGTCCATCCGTGGTTGAACAAAATAACTCAACAACTAAGAGTTTGCAGCACCAGCACTTGATCTGGTGTCAGACATGTAAGGCAGTTGTTCCAAACCCTGCTCCTCAGGAACCCCTAACATGCGTCTGTTATCTCTTGATTGGCTGAGCACACCTGAATGAGCTAATCAGTTTTTGGCAGAGTGGGCAGAGATGAAAAATGTGCATGTTAGGTGTCCCTGAGGATCAGGGTTGAGAGCCACTGATTGCCTCGCCAGTTGTAGTCCATTTTACTGGCATTCTGCTCTTCACCTCTTTGTTGTCTTTTGAGCCACCCGTCTTTGTAATAACTGGACTTAATCTATATGTGGTTGCTCAGCTGCAACATTTCTATTTCTGCAGGTTTGACAATTACTTTTTGTGCTTTTTAAATTTTTTAAATTTCTTTTTAATTTTGTTCGTATGGCCACCCTACTGAGTCTGATCTGCTTGAGTTTTCTTCCTATAATTAAAAAAACTCTTGAGGGAGTTTTCCCCCTTACCACTGCTTGCTTGGGGGTTGGTAAGGTTAAACCTTACTCGAGTGCAGCGCCTTGGGGTGACTTATGTGGTGATTTGGTGCTGTATCAATAAATTGAATTCAATTAAGGCACCGGTGTTGCACTCTCTGAGCGCCCCTTGTTGTTGTAAACAGCACAGTATATACATTGAAAATGTCATGAAGTTGGCAAAAATGAACTCCACAATGTAGAACATGAGCCCACAGAAAATAGGTTGAAGAAAAGGAATTTATTAATAGTTGTGTTGAAGGGGAAATTAAGTCCAAAATTCAAAATATGCAGGACAAGGCAAAATCAGCAACCAGACAATGTGGAAGGGCTAAGCAACAAAACATCCAAGCACCAAGTGAGTAACAACTCAGAAACTAAATACTGTGAGGCAAATCAACATAATTGGGTGCAGGCCAAGTAGTCAGTGCACTTGCTTCCAAAACAGAAGGTTCCCGCTTCAAGACCACCCGTGCCCATTCTCTATGTAATGTGGAGTTGTGTCAGGAAGGGCATCCAGCATAAAACTTGTGCCAAATCAACATGCTGATCCATATCGGATCTGCTGTGGTGACCCCCGAGCAAAAAGGGAGAAGCTGAAAGAACAGTGGGTGCAGGTGAGAAAACTAAACAAAGCGCAGCTGTGTGGGAGGTGAGGTGAAAAGGTCAAAGCTGCAGACACACTAGGAGAAACTCAAACACAGTGAAGATGAACTTAAAAGGACCAGAAGTGGTAAAAATACTTCAAGAAACATTCAAACACACACAATGACATATTGTGAGAGTGACCAAGGCAAGTAAGTGCACTGCAACCCAAACAGAAGTCAATAACAACTAAAGCCAGAATGACAGGAACAGTGCACAAAATCCCAAGGACAAAAACCACGAACATTTAATTAACAGGACACCAGACAAGGGACGGATCTTGACAGAAAATGCTGCTGTTGTTTAATGATCACACAATAACTGGAATACATTTATATGGATGGTGGCACGGTGCATCAGTGGTTAGCACTCTTGCCTCACAGCAAGAAGGTCTGGGGTTCGATTCCCACCGTGCCCAGTTCCTTTCTGCGTGGAGTTTGCATGTTCTCCCTGTGTTTGTGTGGGTTCCCTCTGGGTGTTCTGGCTTCCTCCCACTTCCAAAGACATGCATGTTAGGTGAATTGGTGACTCTAAATTGACCATAGGTGTGAGTGAGGGTGTGGCCGTGTTTGTCTGTCTACATGTGGCCCTGCGATTGACTGGCGACCTGTCCAGGGTGTACCCTGCCTCTCGCCCAGTGACCACTGGGATACGCACCAACCCTTAATTGGAGTAAGCGGGTATAGAAGATGGACATTTATATGGGTGACAAAGAAAAGAACAGTGGTGGAGAGGGAACAACAGAAATAGTTATCAGTTATGTTTTTTAATGTAGTACAAGAAAGACGAAGCCGGCACAGAGTGAGCTAAACTTCATGGCAAAACAAAAAACAGAAGGTTATCTGATTTTATTCATTTTGATCACTTCTCACTGCGTTTGGTTACTTTTCCAATGTTGCTCATGTGATATTAATGTTGGACCATATTTAAAGTGTATGGAGTGGGATAATATCACTGTCATATCATTATAACATATATGAGCATCCCCTCATTGGTAGTAAGGAGAAACATTTTTAGAAATTCTGAAAGGTTTGAGGCCTGCCATGACTCAACAGTAATACTCAGACAGCAAAGCTCAAAATTTCAGGACAATTGCTCAGTTTGTGGTAAAAGCATGAGATTTCTACCACAGTTAGTACATATCATAAGGTTTATTTTCATATTTGGGGGCAAGTTGGATTTGACCTCTAAAGACCATGAGGGGTTAATAAAGGATTACACAGGGGTCAAAATTTAAAAATCCTCCAATCATATTGAAAAGTATACCATATTATTTGCCTGATCATAAAGATTCTAGGATTAATAGATGGAATAGTTTTGACTGTGTTGAATGTTTGATCTCCAAAGTAATGGTCAAACAAGGTCAACGTCCATTGGGTACTATAGCATATGACATATGTTAGCGCGTAATGTGATAACTATGCATAACAGATGGTGCAAACTATTCCTTTTTAGAACCATATTAGCTCAACCAGTAATTTGCATCACTTTTTACCAAAATATGATAGGAGGATTTTTAAATTTTGACCCCTGTGTAATCCTTCATTGACCTCTCATGGTCCTCAGAGGTCAAATCCAACTTGCCTCCACATCTGAAAATAAACCTTATGGTATGTACTAACTGTAGTAGAAATTTCAAGTTTTTAATCACAAAATGAACAATTGTTTGGCTATGCCACCTGACTATAAATTCTACACAGTGTCACCACCTCCAAAGCTGAGAATATATCAGTGGGAGAGTTGCTGCCTAACTCTAATCATGGATCTTTGAGTCTTATTCACAACTGAGTGCAAAATGAAATGTGAGATCCAGATTCATGTAGTTTACCATTCATTGCCTATGTTGTGATTTGGCGCTATATAAATAAATTGAATTGAATTGAATTGAATTGAATTGATTGCTCTGCTCAAGATCTTTGGGCCGTGACCAAAAGAATGAAATTATACATCCAAGGGGATACAATCGGTGTCACTGGAAGTCTAATGTAAAGAGGTCAGGGTAGTACTGTTGCTACTTCATATTAAATAGAGCCAGTTGACATGAGGCTATCCTGATTAGGATGCATCCTCCATGCTTCACTTTTGGAGGTTTTCAGGTCACGTCAGAACTGAGGGAGACCCCGAGGCAGACCCAGAACGTGCTGGAAAGCTTACAGATCCACTCTGGCTTTACAAAGGCCTTGGGATCCCAAGGTAGAAAATGTGACTTGGGAAAAGAATTTGTGGCTTACCTAACTTAGCCTGCAACCCAAACTGGATAATGGATGGATGGATGACAGGAAAGTGTCAGCACCTATGAGCTTAATTGACATATTCTACTTTTTTCTGAGTCATGTTGGGCAGTTCACAGCATTTTCTGTTGGTTCTGTTGGTTTCTATTAAGTTCAATTGGCAACTTTGTGAAATCTCTAAATCCGTCACTGACTCTGACTTTCTTTTGGATCTTGTTGGTTTCTTCTGTGCTCATTTCTAGTGTTTTGGACCTCAACATGATTCAGACAAGAACTGTTAAAAAAAAAAGAAAGACTGAGGACACTGGGGTTGCAATAATAATAGTACAGAGGGTGATACAAGTAGAAAACATAGGAAATTTTATTTTAGCAGTAACAATGAATTAGAATCACAACCATCTCCCTAATGATGATGATGCTCCTCTAAATTGTGCTGACAAATATGCACGTGGATTATTGCCTTTGACTGCACCCAGTGCTGAACTAATAAACTAGTTTTTTTCTGTTTGCGCTACAATATTATTGGTCTTCTGCTACAGATAGGGACAAGTTATTTCCTCATTTCCTTGTAATGAATTGACCTCACTGTGTTGCAACAGACCAAAGATAAATCCCTTCCTTCCTTTTCAACTTGTTAATCTTTTAATTAAATGGACAAACTCTATTGCGAACAATGCACCAAAAAAAAAAAGAGAGAAATTAGAAATAGCAGGAGTCAGAGCAAAAAAAACAAAACAAAACAAGAAAAGTGAGTGCTGATAAGGAAACGGAGTTAAAAAAGTTCTAAATAAAATCCGTAAACATTAAAAAGAAAATCCATAAATATATATTTTTTCACAGCACCATACAGACAGGGTCTGCATACGATAGAAATATATATCTGTTTTTGCAGCAATATTCACCATCAGCTCCACTGAGCAAAGCTTTAAGCAACAATGCATCCATCTATCCACTTCCTCGCTTCTTTTATTCTTATCTGCCACCTTTTCTCTCAAAAGATGGGTTAGAACTTAAATCAAAGATGACAGGTACAGAGTGCAAGAACAAAAGCGGGAACAAGAGAAGGAAGGACTAAAGGAAAGAAAAAGAAGAGAGAAGATGTACGGAGACTTCTTTTTTTTTACATGGCATGCCTGCATGCTCACTGCTCACAGTAAGAAAAAAAACCCTCACCTCAACCTGTAATGTTTTATTGAGCTGATAAAATCTATTATTTAAAACCTTTCACATTTGAGTGCTCATGAGATTAAAGACAGCATTCATGCACGCACACTTGTAGCCACGCCTCACCTTCCTAAGAATAATGTAATCTGGCAGGATGAAAATTGTTGTAACTTTACTTTATAACGGCTACTTCTGTATTCTTCCACACCAGGGAACATCTTCACCTTTATCAAATCGCATGCGTGAATTTAAGCATCCACCTTGTTGCTGCAGCAGGTGTGTGTATCTTTGTGAAGATTAAAAAACAAAAAAATACAAAAAAAAAAACCAGGCCTGCAGATGCTCTTGTGTGTTCGTGTGAGTGTGCGTGTCTGCAGATGCTGATATGTTTAGCTTTGATAATAAATGTCCTGGGATCCAGCCCAATCTAGTCGATAATGATGGAGAGCATCTGCGAAGAGAACACTGTCCAGACGGGGAACGTCTCTGCGTGTCTGTGTGTGAGTGTGCGCGCATTGGATGGCAGATAACTCT
>OMMV01195050.1:0-10397 GCA_900302635.1 Chatrabus melanurus
CGACTCCACTGGCACACAGATCCCTGAATCTAAATGCACTATCAATCAGTCGATGGCTTGACGAGACTAGTCACAGGAATGATAAATTTGCGAGGTACAAAACAAAATCAACATTTTCAATTAGTGGTGTAATAGATCATAGCTGATCCGTGATCCATATGAACCCTCACAGTTCGGCACGCATATGATCCAGCAAAGTTTAATAATAGTGTGAAGTACATATTTATTGTCATGGTGACTAGTTTTTAAGGTAATAACTGCGTAAATCTGGATGCAGATGTCAGTGAAATCAAACTGTGAGCGGAGCAAAAAGCTGCACATTCACATGAACGTAGCCTGTTAAAAGCACAGCCTCTGCCGCCTCGCTGCTGCTGGCACTCCGTTAGAGACAGTCTGTGAAGCTTGGTGCATTTCGGCGTCCAAAGACAATAATAATTACTAAGAAATATCAGGAAGATGAGGACAAAATATGCACACTGATCTTGCTGTGATCATTCAGATCAGTGAGTGTGTGCTGTGCAGTCCTCAGTCGAGGGCTGTGGTGTTCACTGACCTTCCAAAACACAAACAAACAAACAACAACAAAAAAAAAAAAAACCAGACTTTTCCAGAGTGGTATTTATCCTGAAAGTGCTACAGAAATAAAGCTGTTATTATTATTATTATTACTACTACCATTACTACCCTCTCTGCAGACAATGTCGACATCCTCATTTTTTTGAAAAAGAATTTGAAGTCATAAACACAGGTCTGTTTTGTTTTCTTTCTTGTTGAAATTACTTTTTATGACATTGACAAAGGCTATTTTATTCACGAGTACTGTTCATATTGCAATTTAATATAACAATTAAAAAGTATTTTTTAATATTATTTAATCTAGAAGCAGTGTGTAAAGCCCCACAGGTGGGATGTCCCAGGATGGAAGAAACACAAAGCAACCCTTTTTCACAGAAATAAAACAATCATTTTTTAATTAGTCAATATACAATAATTTCATGTGAGCTAAGCATCAAGTGTTTATCATAAGTAGTTCTTGAGATATTCAAAAAGAATGTTTCCCTAGCAACCAAATCAACATTGCCTGGAAGACCTTCCAAAGGCCTTTCAAATGAGCCAAACATCAACTCTCTATCATAAGCAGTTCCTGAAATATTCCAAAAAATAATGTTTCCGTTGCATCCATTGTTTACCTTAGCAACCATGTCAATATGGCATAAAAACCCTTCCAAAGACCTTTCATATGAAATATCAAGTTTCTGTCTCAAGTGGTTGCTGCGATATGACCCAAGTACAGAAAGGTTACTTGGCGGGACATCATCAACAGACAGACAGATAGACAGACAGACAGACAGACAGACAGACAGACAGACAGACAGAGAGACACGGGGTCGGGCCTCTGGTGGAATACTGCTAGGTAGTCTGTCCATTACATGGGACATCCCACAACAATGGACACCTTGTTTTCATTGTTAAAGTTCTTTTTAAAAAATGTACAGAAAGTAACACCCCCCCACTTTTTTTTTTTTTTTGCTGATCCGAAAAAATGATCTGATTTATGACTTGAAACCGTGATCCAATCCAGACTGTGACTTTTTTGATCCCTGACACCCCTGGTATAATGTATATGTTTTTGGTATTGCGTTTTTAATCTGTTCTTATTTTTGTTACATTTTAATATTTCCTTTTTATTACCCATCGCCTGACAACTGAAGGGGTTTTGCCATTATCTTTTTGTCCATCTTCCTGTACGTCTCGTTGGTTGTCTGTCCATGTGATGACGTAATCCTATTATTCCTTGAATGGACCAGGAGATGTTCATCATTTTGATGTCAGTGATGCATATTAGGATGGACCAGAAGCCTATTGAAGATTAGTCACACTGACCTACTTTTGGAGAAATCAGTCAACTTGGTCAGTAATGAGGTAAACGCAATATCACTTGACCAGGCCTAGAGATCTTTATTATTTTGCTCTCAGTGATGCATCTTGGAATCAGCCAGAAGCCTATTCAAGATTGGTGACCCTGAACCATTCCTTTTGAGAAAAAAAAGGGTCAACTTGGTCAGTAAATATATAAACATAATATCACCTGTACAAGCTATGGAATGTTCATTATAATAATGTCAGTGATGCATGTTGGGATGGAGAACAAGCCTACTGAAGATCAGTATGGTTGACCTATTATTAGGTCGCTGTTCATGCACCAATCACGTTATACTTCACATCGACCGAGGGGTTCAAAGTTCGAAAGCATGTTTTGTTTATGCTTCTGTTTTTGTTTTAATATGCACAACACTTTCAATTTTCTAGCCAAAAAGTTATTAATAAACAAATTATTATTATTATTATACAATTTATTTCCTGGAAAATAAGCACTTTATTAAGTATTTCTTCGTTAACTGGATTGATGCTTGTACTGATCAGACAGTGTTCTGATGCAATCCTTGTTGACAGTCAACTGATACATTTGTGTTGAACAATGGTGAGAGTTAAATAATTTTTTTCCATGAACATTTTCCCTACTAATGCACTGAAAACTGTCCTTGAAGTTGATGAGTGCCTACCTTCTCAGCCCAGAAGGCCATTTTCCTCCCATACTATTTAAGTTTGACTGAAAGCAGGTAAGAGATGAATTGTGGAAATTCTGCAGCAGTTACATCAGCAGCAATGAGACAGCGGTGTTATGATTAATTACAATCAGAAACTTTTTCTCCCCTGCCCTGCCATCAGCGTACATCATTTTCAGTGTTTAGGGAGTGATGAGGCATTTCTGCGACCTGTTTTACAGTTCAGCTAAATGAATCATGACTGCAGCAGACTTGTGTAACAGACGGTAAGGATACAAGTGTCCTTTGAGATTTTTAATCCAATACTTCATAGAAGTTTCAGACAGACTCTGTGCTGTATGGAGCTTCATGGTTTTCTAAGTCAGACATGATGTGTACAAGAAGCTGAATGTGGGCAAGGAAAGAAGGCAGGAGGATTTGTCTCGTGTGTGAACGGCGCAGACGTAGGGGTTGTACTGTTCATTTAATGCAAGGTTAGGCAGGCTGAGCTGATGAATGGACTGTCGACAGGAGAACAAAAGCAGGCGCTCCATCACAGCAGCACTTCCCTCAATGATCTGCGAGCACTGGTCCAGGAACGGTTTACCCTTCACACCTCTGAACCTCAACTGCTAATGCAGCCAATACAGATTACAGATCAGTATCTTCCTGGTGAACGTCACCCTTCTCCAGGTCAATAACCTATCTGGCGAAGAGCACTAGTGGCCTAGGGGTTAAGGCACTTACCATATACTACAAGTTGTGGTTGGCAATGTGCCTTGTTCTATTCCTGAGCCCAGGGTTCTTTGCTGGTTATCTCTCCAGTTATCTATTGTGGAATTTCTCTCTAAAGTGTGCTATCAATTAAAAACATTTGATAAAACAAGAACAGAGAACAATAGAACAATAATAAGTCATCTGTGGACACAGTGTGAAACTGACTAGACGTTTGAGGAAAAAAACAGTGATGCCTTCTGCACAGGTCAGGTCAATTCTCGGAGCAAACGCTGATGTCACGCACTGCCGCACCCACCACATAGAACTGCCCGGGATCCTGGATAGTAACCACCCAGTCAGACAAGCAATTCATCCCCAGCTCAAGAAAGCACCCATCTACCTGCCTCAGCTTGGTAAAATGTAGGTGTCCCCTTGGCCTTTTCCAGTTGCTGGGGGCCTCAACATTGAGGCACCCGCCTGTTGGTTCATGCACAGAGAAGCATGCCGCATGGCCAAATTGTAGTAGCTGGGCAGCACGGTGGCTCAGTGGTTAGCACTCTTGCCTCACAGCAAGAAGGTCTGGGGTTCGATTCCCACCATGGAGTTTGCATGTTCTCCCCGTGTCTGTGTGGATTTCCTCCGGGCACCCGGTTTCCTCCCACTATCAAAAACATGCACACTAGGGTCTGCTCCATCCTCTGCCCTTGACCAAGGCAGTGTCTCTACATCTGGAGTTGGTCCGCCGGACTGTGTGGCTGTCCACTGCTGTGAGTGGTTGGATTGTGTCTAACTGTAATTAGGATGGGTTAAATGCAGAGAACTGAATTTCCCTACGGGGATTAATAAAGTGTCTATCTAGCTATCTGACGTTCCTTCACTATGCAAGTGTCATTCCAATGGTACCCAAGGATTCTCCGAAGAGACCTAGTATCAAAGACATCAAGTTGTTGCCTTAGGCTACTAGTTAGCGTCCGAGTCTCACAACCACACAGTAACACAGGAAGACCCTAAAGACTTGGACCTTTGTTGTCCTGTATAGGTATCAGCATTGCCAGAGACCTCTGTCCATGGACCTCACACCATACCATCATATGGCTGGAGACCCAGCCATGGGGCTCGGTCGCGCTCAGCCCAAAGAAACAACATGGTGTCACCTCCATGTGGGCTCACCACCTGCAAGGAGAGAATAAAGGATCTGGTGCACTGTTCTACAGACAGTGGACAGAGGCAAAAGCACACACAAACCGACACTCAGTTATGGTATTTGAGTCTTGGAATGTGGAACATCACCTCTCTGGTGGGGAAGGAGCCTGAGCTGCTGTGGGAGGCTGAGAGATACCAACTGGAAATAGTTGGGCTCACCTCCAAGCACAGCATGGGCTCTGGAACCAAACTCCTGGAGAGGGGTGGACTCTCTCTTTCTCTGGAGTTGTCCAGGGTGAGAGGTGCGGGGCGGGTGTGGGTTTACTCACAAGTTCCTGGCTGAGTGCCATTATTTTGAAGTTTTCCCTGGTGAACGAGAGGGCTGCCTCAATGCGACTTCATGTTGCAGAGAGGAATCTGACTGTTGTTCATGCATATGCACCAAAGGGCAGTTCAGAGTACCCAGCCTTGTTGGACACTCTTAGTGGGATCCTGGAAAAAGTCCCTGCTGGGGGCTCCTTAGTTCTACTGGGGGACTTGAATGCTCATGTTGGCAATGATGGAGAAACTAGGAGGGGAGTGACAGGGAGGACCAGCCCCCCTGATCTGAACCCGAGTGGTGTATTGTTGCTGGACTTCTGTGCTGATCATGGATTGTCCATCACAAATACTGTGTTCAAACACAAGGGTGTTCATAAGTACACTTGGTACCGGAGCAAGGTATAGGTCGTTGATTTACGCTCCTATGCTCATCTATGGTCATGAGCTTTAGGTAATGACCGAAAGAACAAGGTCGTGGATACAAGCGGTGGAAATGAGGTTCCTCCTTCAGGTATCTGGGCTTACACTCAGGGACAGGGTGAGAAGCTCGAATATCAGAGAGGGACTCGGAGTAGAGCCGCTTCTTCACATCACAAGGAGCCAGTTGAGGTGGTTCGGACATCTGGTGAGGATGCCCCCTTGTCGTCTCCCTAGGGAGGTCTTCCAGGCACGTTCAACTGGGAGGAGGCCCTGGGGAAGACCCAGGACAGGCTGGAGGTATTATATTTCACAGGTGGCTTGGGAACGCCGCAGGGTCCCCCAGGAAGAGTTGGAGGCCTTGGCCGAGGATAGGGAAGTGTGGGCTGTGCTGCTTGGTCTGCTGCCACCGTGACCCGGATCCAGATAAGCGGCAGAAAATAAATAAATTTATGACTGATGTTTCTGGTCTATTATATTTCTGTTTTTCAATCTTGCCTATCATTTTAGTGATATTCTGTTCATTTTTTGAGGACACAATGGAAATAAGTTTTATGCTTATTTGTGCTGTACTGAGCAATATCATGTACATGTATTTTATTTTGTTATTTTATTGCCTAAATAAAATAAAACAAAATATTAGATTTAGTCCTTAACTTCAATTTGAGTCATTACCATTCTTTTGAGCCCAATTAACGAGGCTGACTGGGAAGCTGGTCGATAGGAATTTTTTTCCAATAAGAGACGTAGAGTTTTCTGCACAAAAATGAGCATCTCAGTTTTTTCACAATCTATTTGATTTTTCTTTACGTCTCGCACATCAGATGCAAAGCTCAGTGGCCGTTACATTGTGGCGGGCGCACATGCACCAATGGCTCAGGTTCACAGAACACATGCTGCGTTTGAGCTCCAGCTCAGACAAAATGATTTGGACGCAAGGTCAGGTTCCCTTTTTTGCTCGGAAACCCATACGGAAATTCAGTGCCCCGATTTACCCGACGCAACGTCATAACAATTACAATCATGGTGTCCTCCGTCATGACTATTCAGACAGCAATGTTACAAACACTACATTATGTTTAACAAATCATTTACTTTTGTATGTGTTGTGTTTGCATTTTTTATGTATTAGTTAAGTTGCCAGCATTACAGTATTTTCACAGATGTGCAATAACTGATATTGTCCCTCAGTCTAGAAATACACTCATCTGAGACATTTTCCATCTTGTTCACCCACGGTGTAAAAACTTGTGGCAAATCTACATGCAGATCCATGTGGGATCTGCTGTGGCGACCCCAAGTTGAACATTGGGAGAAGCCGAAAGTAGATTATTATAAAGACAACAGCAAAGCGTGAGTATGTTACTAGAGGCATCCATACTGTTTTCCAAGCTGACCAAGTTGAAGGCACACTTTTCAGAACTCGGAAGCTCCCAACTTGGGATTTCCGAGTTTACTGTCACCTTGAATGCAGCAAGAGGTACTTACATGCAAGAAAACAGTTCTGGTTGACAGAGCTATTATTCCTCCTGCTGTTGTTCCAAAAGTTGGCGTGAATGTGTCATTTGTTTGGTGGAGCTTGTTTAGTTATTGTGGGATGTCCGATGAAATGGACAGACCACCTAGTGGTACTCCACCGGGAGCCCGACCCCGTGTCTGTCTGTCTGTCTGTTATGGTGTCCCGCCAAGTGACCTTTCTGTCATATCTCAGCAACCACTTAAAATAGAGACTTGATGTTAAGTTCATATGAAAGGCATTTGGAAGGGTTTATTTGGTTGCTATGGTAACCATGGTTGCTAAGAAAATATCTTTCTTGAACTTGGTGTTTGGCTCATATGAAAGTTCTTTGGAAGGGCTTTCATGATTTTTTATTTGGTTGCTATGGTAACCATGGTTGCTAGGGAAAAGTCTTTCATTAATATCTCAGGAACTACTTATGATAGAGAGTTGATGTTTGGCTCATATGAAAGGCCTTTGGGAGGTCTTCCAGGCAATGTTAATTTGGTTGCTATGGTAACCATGGTTGCTCGGGAAAAGTCTTTCTTTAAGATCTCAGGAACTACTTATTATAGACACTTGATGTTTAGCACAGATGACATTTATTTTATATTGACTAAGTAATAAAAGGATTGTTTTGTTTCTGTGAAAAAAAGGTTGATTCATGATTCTTCCACCCTGGGACATCCCACCTGCGGGGCTTTACACACTGCTTCGAGTCTTTCAGCCTGCGTTGCTTTTTTTTAAGTTGACCAAAGTTTGAGTTTGGCCCTCATTTGTAGCTACTTTTACAGTCTTATGTTATATTTGGATTTGTTGCAATTTTTTTGTTTTGCTTTTTAAACCTTTTTCTATATTCAAATTAAAAGGAATTTTCCTTTTAACACCTTTGTCCTTGTGCCTTTTTGCTTGGTCCCCAACACATTCTATAAAACTGGTTTCTATAAAAATTCTGTCGAACTAAGTCTACTCTACACCATCCTAGAAATAGAAACTGGACGTTTTCAATTACAGAGCAGAGGCGACAGGAAAAATGAGAGGATGTTTACAAATCCCATTAAATCCACAAGACTTACCCAGGGAGCACAGGCCAGATAATAACCAGCTATTGATTGTCCATTAACCCAATACACCAGACAGTGCAGTAGCTCTGCAGCACAACACAAAGCTCATCCAACATAATGGGATTTTTTTTTTTTTTAAATGACAGAACACTTCTCACAATGCAGAGCGTCACAGCCTGCAGTGGTGAGGCTGTTCTGCAGTCAGTGGGACACTACTATAACCACAGAGAAAAATGTGCAAGTTGAGGGGAGCTGGAGGGTGATGGGAGCTGCTAGCGCCTCTGCAAACACACTCATAAACCATTCTCCGTGCTCAGGTGCTGGTAGCTGACCCTCATTGAGGATGCATACCTTAAATTTGTGTTTCTGCTGATCGAGCTGCTCCCTAAATGTACAGAAACATTTCATGCTTTTCTGTGAGACACACTGTTTCATTTCCAAATGCTACAAATGTGTCAATGAGGGTTGCATGAAGTTTTCATTCTAACTATGACGCTCTGCTAGAATGAGTTTCTTTGCTTGTTACTTTTTATCATGATGCATAGCTCAAAATTTCAGGACAATTGTTCAGTTTGTGATAAAATCATGAAATTTCTACCACAGTTAGTTCACACCATAAGATTTATTTTCAGATGTGGAAGCAAGTTGGATTTGATCTCTGAGGACCATGAGGGGTCAATGAAGGATTACACAGGGGTTGAAATTTAAAAATCCTCCAATCATATTGAAAAGAATGCCACATTATTTGCCTGATTATAAAGGTTCTAAAAAGGTATAGTTTGGACTATCTATGACTGAATCTTATGGAGTTATGGGGTAAAAACAGCAAAAATTGTGACAGGTCAATTTCAGTTTGTAGAGGGGTCAAAAGTTGAAGTTGCATCAATTTTGGTAAAAAGTCCAAACTATACCTTTTTGGAATCTTTATGATTTGGCAAATAATATGGTATATGTTTCAATATGATTGGAGGATTTTAAAATTTTGACCCCTGTGTAATCCTTCATTGACTTCTCATGGTCCTCAGAGATCAAATCCAACTTGCCTCCACATCTGAAAATAAACCTTATGGTATGTACTAACTGTGGTAGAAATTTCAAGCTTTTATCACAAAATGAACAATTGTTTGGCTGTGCCGCCTGACTATTTTAATATAACCCCCTTGGTAGTCCACACACGTCTGCAAGCGATGCTGTAACACCTGGATCACTGCTTTGTCGAAGGTTTCATCTTCATCATCAAAATATTCATCAGTACGACAGCAGACATGATATCATCTTGAAAATGTCTTCCAGTCAATTGTTTCTTCATGTTAGGTAAAAGATGATATCTGTTGGTACTAAATCATTGGAGGATGATGGATGTTGAATGAGTTTGAAGCCACAGTCACACAAAGTAAACATGGCAATGACAGATTTGAGGAGAAGAGTGTTGTCCTGATAAAACAAGGCACCTTTCTTAAACTTCCCTGGGTGTTGTATCCTGATAGCTTCATGTAGCTGCTTCAGCAAGTTCCCATTTATGGTTTGGAAACTTGCAAAGCAGTACACAAACGCAATCCCCTTTAAAACCCAAAAATCCAACACAATTACTTTCCCCACTGATGAAAATATCCTTGACCTTCTTCAGCAGAAGTATGAATCGGTGTTTCCACTGCGTCGATTGTTTCTTTGTTTCTGGCTCAAAGTGATGGACCAAGTACTCATCCTGGGTAGATCAGAATAGATCAGCCGGATACGTTCCATGTTCTCTGTGACAAGATCAGTTTGATCAGGAGCCAGAAGGTGGAGCTCCCATTGAGCTGAATCCTTTCCCATTCCAAGTTATTTTGTCCAAATGTTTCCAACTCTCACGGGCAATATCAACAACAGTAGCACTGCAGCAAATAGTCAATCACCTACTGTTCATCGCTATGTGGTGCTTTTGACCACTGTTTTCCAGGGAGCAGAGAGTTGAAGGCTTCCCAAACCTTGTGTTATCGCTAATGCTGTGCTGCGGGCCTGTCGGGAGCAAACTCTCTGTGGTGTGGATCGCCTTCCAGGTGACTAGAGGCATTGTGTGCCTGGCATTGGTGACTGGGGTAGCCCTCCTACCGGCTTCAACATAGGGACCTCGATCCCGGGGGCGTGGTGGTTCATGGGGTTGTTGCCAGCTCTTGGTGCTGGTGGTTTTGAGTTCTGTCTGACATTGGGATGGGGAGTCTGTGTCCCATATCTCATGATGACAGGGCTGCTTCATTTCCACCTGTGCAGAGGTTGGATGCACTCTTTCACTGGGTAGCAGGTCTACGGTCCCTGTGGTCGCTTTGCGCGTCCTGATGGTGTGGGGTAGTGGTCCTATTGATGTGCACGTCCTCTCCCATGGGGGAGGGAGTACTCTACAAGGGATCCAGTCCTCATCAACACCCATCACATAGAATCCAGTACGACCACCAGTGCCATCATGCTTCAATGGTGATGGCAAGAAATGAATTCATGTCGGTATATTTATTCAAGTGAATTACTGATCAATCAACGTCGTGCATGAATCATACATTTGAATAGCTTAATTTTACACAAGACCCATTATGACGACGATACAGTAAACTAGAAATGTATGGTCAAACAGCATATTGTTAATATTTTTAGAGACCCCCATAATTTCACAAATCATGTTTTCAGCGGAGCCCATGTCTTATCAAAGGGAGCCAAGCT
>OMMV01195054.1:0-17768 GCA_900302635.1 Chatrabus melanurus
AAAGTGTCACCCTCAGATGAGAGGAAATTGGTTAGGATGTTCAGGAACGACCTAGGAACCACCAAGGCTCAAACCTGCCATTAACTGGAAACTGCTGGAACACCAGAGTCACTGTCCACATTGAAGCAAGTTTTACATTGCCATGGACTGAGAGGGTGCCAACCAAGAAAGAAGCCCCTGCTCCAAAATCGACACCTTCAAGCCAGACTGAAATTTGCAGCTGCCCACATGGACAAGCCAAATGCCTTCTGGAGAAAAGTCTTATGGTCAGACGAGACAAAGATTGAGCTATTACAATGACAAGAGGTATGTTTGGAGGAGTAAAGGTGAGGCTTTCAAACCTAAGAACAGTGTACCAACTGTCAAGCATGGAGGTAGTAGCCTCATGCTCTGGGGCTGTTTTGCTACCAGTGGTACTTGTGTATTGCACAAAGTGGGTGGAATAATGAAGAAGGAGGACTACCCCCAAATTCTTGAACGTCACCTCAAATCAACAGCTGGATGGTTGAAACTTGGCCACAATTGGTTGTTCCAACAGGGCAATGATCCCAAACACACATCAAAACTGGTTTTGGGTTGGATAAAGCAGGCTAACATTAAGCTTCTGGAATGGCCTTTCCAAAGCCCTGACCTCAACCCCACTGAAAATGTGTGGACTACGCTTAAAAGCTGGGTCCATGCCAGGAAGCCAACCAATTTAAATGAAGTCGACCAATTCTGCCAAGAAGAGTGGTCAAATATCCAGCCACACTTATGCCAGAAGCTTGTTGATGGCTACCAAAAGTGTCTGGTCGAGGTGCAGCTTGCTAAAAGACATTTAATCAAATATTAGTAAGCATATATTTGAGCCTGGATGTGTGCACCCAATTCTTATTTTTTAGAGTCATTAATTATGTATGCTGTACAATCATTCCAACCTGACAAAAGAACAGTTCAAAGAAATCATCCAAAATTACCATGACATTCATGCCCATGATGAGTGTATGTAAACGTCTGACCACAACTGGATGTGTGATGTCACAAATGCCTATCCAATGCACAAACCTTAATTATGTAAATTACCTGTTGTTTTCCCTCAACAGTACACATTCCAAATAGTCTGTATTGTCACTATGTTTAAGTAAACTTCTAAAAGTTCTCTCTCTCTCACGAATACAAACACAGCTTGAATTTACACTTTGCACTTAGTAGGGAGCCCATGTTTTTACTTAAGTGTGTACTTTGACCTGCAGGAGCCCTCTGTGACTAAGTTGCTATAATTGATGACATCAACCATGTAATCTACAGATACTTAACAGATGTGTGCCTGTATGTGTACAGGCACACATCTGTTCAGTCATGACATGACTCAGAAGACAAACGTAAATATGTTAATGGTGGAAAGTTCACTCATATATTTTTCATTGCAGCTGACTTTCATATGGCAGCAAAGTTGGTGTGGTTGCAGTAAATGATGTTTTACTGACTTTTTAAATAATCCTTCCTTGAGGGGTTAATGTACTGTAATTTTAGTTACTGTTTTCCATAGGTTTTTGTGCAAAACAGTGAGAATTCTGACTTCTACTTCAGACTGGGATAAATTACATGTACAAACCCAAACAGTTGTGTTAAATTTATTTTCTACACTCATTAGGATGAAAAAAGTTGAAAATATCCAGGAGGAATTGCAAATAATTAAGCTAAGCTAAGCTATTAAGATAAGCAGGTGCCAATATCAACAATATGAATTGTGGTTGTAACATAATCTTTCACTGAAACACAACACACACAGAAGTACACAGCTCACCTGTGTCACCCCAGCCAGTGATGTGACAGTTGGTAGCTTGTTTGAACACTCTCTCTTTCCTCAGAGGCAGACAGGCAGGAAGGACATGTCGGCTGAAAAACACACACTCTCCCGGCATCTGACCCACTGCTCTCGGTGCCAGGCGGACCAAGGCCAGGTCATAATCATTACTGTGGGAGCGGTAGTTTGGATGGAGGACAATGTGATCGACACCGTACTCTTCTTCATATTCCTCAGGGACCAGTGAGTGATAGTCGCCGACTCTAACTTTGTACAGTTTAGTGTTATTTCCATACCTGCACAGAGAACAGAGGGATAAAGGCGTGAGGACTGCTTTCAAAAATAAAGTCATGACGAGTTTGTATTTATCATTGATCAAGTGCATAAACAAAATTAATAAATGAAGTAAATCTATCAGCATCTGGTGTGACAACACTACCTTTTAAAATGCATAAATTCTCCTCTGTACACTGGTGCACAATCAAGGATTTTGTTGGCATATTGTCCAGTGAATGATTAAAAAAATATATCAAAACAGGTGCCAATATCAACAATATTAATTGTAGGTTGTAACATAACCTTTCACTGAAACACAAACAGCTGTATAGTAGGAATGAAACTGTGTGAGGAACAGCCATGCTCTAATAACAAGGTGAAGTAGCTAAAAACAGTTAAAAACGCTTACACCATGGCAAGACTGAGCACCACAACAAGACACAAGGTGGTCTTACTACCTCATCACAGTCTCGCACAGGCAGAAATTTCAATGTGGACAAGTGTTTCCAGATGTCATGCCTACACTCTTCTGCAGAAGTACAAAGAAACAGGCACCGCTGAGCACTGTCGACAGTGATCACACAAGTAAACTGCGACGAAAAACATAACGATTGTAGCCCTTCACAACTCCAACATGTTAAGTGCTGCCAGTGGCTTAGATCTGACAGAAACTATTAGTATGCTGGTACACCCATCTGCAGTCCAGAAAAATCTAGTTGGAAATGGTGTTCCTGGAAGTCTTACGACCAAAATGAGTACCCCCACCATGGAAACCAGACCAAGAGATTCACTGATGCATAAAAACTCATGAACTAGGGTGCATAAAAATCCCAGCAGGGACTTCGGCCTGGAGAGTCAAAATTTTAAATTTAAAATGTTTGGCTGTAACAGAAAGCAACCTGATTGCTGCAGGGCTAGAAAGTGGTACTGCAGTGTCTGCAGGCACAAGTGAAGAATGGTGGAGGTTTCTTGCAGGTTTTTAGCTGCATTTCTGCAAATCGTGTTGGTGTTTGATAGTTTTAATAGTGTCCTCAGTGCTAAGAGGTACACACATATTTATCCATCATGCGATACCAAGAGGGAGGCATCTGATTGGTCCCAGGTTTATTCTACAGCATTAAAATGACCCACAGCATACAGCCAAAGTCATAGAGAACAATCTTCAGCAAAGAGACGAACAAGGAGACCTTAAAGGGTGGTGCTACTACAACAGAGTCTTGATCTCAGCATGTTATGCCAAAGGAGGAGATACTCTTCAAAATGCATAGGGGGTTTCACCCAACGTCTGGTATGCCAAGGCCGTACAACCAGTGAAAAGATGGAAGCAGAGACTTGCTGAGTGTCAGAACCACTATCCAGAATGAAATAAACAGCATATATGATTACATCAGGTAGATGCCCCCCCAAGGAAAATCTGCTCAGTGAGTACCTCACGCAGCAGGGAACAGAGGCTGATAAGCAGGAGGAAGAAGATGAAAGATCTTGGAAGATTAAGTCCCTCCGTGCGATGTACCACCGGCATATAGAAGAAGAGGCTACAAAAGGCAGGCCTGAAGGGCAGCACAAGAACAACCACTTTGATCAATAGAAGCAGGGATTGACCACACCAGACAGGACCAAAGGAGCAAAATGTGCAAAGATACCCCGAGACAGCTCAGCACATACAGTAACAACAGGGTGTAAGATGCAAGCTGAGACAGCATTGAGGCATAACCAAGTGGTGGGAAAATTGATGATCTGTGTTAAACATAATCCTGATATATGTAGTCTGTCCAATTACATTAAAATGTATATAAAAGTGTAAGGGACTATGTATACAAATAGCTGTAATTCCTAAATTGTTAATGCAATATTTTTGTTAAACCCCTTGAATTAAAAGTCTATACTATAAGCATATCTTGATTGTTTCCTTTCAACTCTAAAGGTGCAATCTCACTATAACCTTTACCCCAGTGTTTGGTGAACGCAGGGCAAAGTCAAGAAAACTGGCCAAACGAGAGCAAAAATCATGTGACCAGAGTTTGTTAGCGAACTTCTAAAGCAGCTCGCCATTCCACAACATGGTGCTAGCAGAGGCCAGCGGAGGCGGGCTTTAGCCAGTGCACCATTAGAACAAGCGGGACTTTTGCCAACGTGGCAACGTGCGGGAGAGTGGGGTCGACACGCCACTATCCAGTGATTCTGAGCAGGCAGGGCGAAGCAGCACTGAAACCTTAGCCAGCATAGACAATCACACCAGTAATTTAGGCTAGTGGAGGCTAGCATAGGGAACTTAGTCATAGCGGAGATTAACTTTCTGTAACAGTCTCCAACATAGCCAGAGGTACATCGGCAAACGCGGAGAAATTTTAAACGTTGAACATTTTTGGACCCGGTCAAAGTTCATCAGCGGAGGCCAGTCGAGGCTAGTGGAGGCCAGCAGACGTTTGCAAATATGTTCATCTATATTGGCCCAAACATCTAGGTGAGATTGCGCCTTAATGTAGTGGTGTCCAGATTGGCCAACTACTAATGGACCTTGATCGATCTGTGTGTCTGTCTGTGTGTCTGTCTGTCTGTCACTGCATTTCATAGCATATATGCCCAGGCTTTTCCAAATCCTAGGAATATTCTAATCCTTAATCAGTCCCAGTATAACCCAAGAGTCATGCAAGTCATCTGAACAGCTTGTCTGATTATTGAGGCTGAATGAACCTTTTCAGTTAAGGCTGCCTGCCTGAGCACCATGGCCAGCAAAGTTGATAACTCTATTACATTTTTACAGGTTGTTTCTTTCCTTTGATACTGGAAATACTTCAATAGTTTTTTTATTCTTATTTTCCATTCAGCAATTTACAGTGTTCTGTTTATATTGATTGTTGTTGCATTTTAATTTAAAGACCACTTTGGAAGAATGACAGGCCTGAAAGAGAAACAGGGCAGTGAAGAAAGAAGAGAGAAGTGTAAAGAAGAAGGTCTTTCAATCGAGTCAATCCTCTGTGTCCGGTTACAACATCTAGAATGTTTCCGGAAAGATCTTCTGACCTGGGAATGCAACTTGTTTCCTGGCACAGAGACACTGCTGACCAGCCAGTGAAGTGCATACCCATCTACACACATAAATGTGCACAAGTGCATGGTATCAGTTACACTTTTATTGCGCAAAGAAAGACTGGTGCCAGAGCAAAGAGGTGTAAGACTCTGAGTGATGGCATTATCTCATATTATGATCGATCTTGAATGTGATATCTGAGTTGACTTTTACAAGTTGTTTCTAAAAGCAGTTTAAAACTCTGTTGGAGTTATATTACTGCTGGCAAAGACCCAGATGTGAGCTGTGAGCTTTAAAGTATAAATAGGTTTAATATGTTGACTGTATGTGACCGCTGACTGCGTCAGCTTTCATGCATGTTCTTAATTGTTAACCACAGTGTTAGATATCAGGTCATATGATCGTGTGAGTTATATTGGGTGGTTGTATCTTATGATGTCATGATAGAATCATTCATAGTTATGGACATGTTGGAAAAAACTGAGGTCAGCATGCTAACTGTATGACTACCTGCAGTATGTGTGTCTGTAGAAGGTTTCTGTGTGTTTTAATGTGGCACAAATTTGGTAGTAATATAGAAAAAAGTTACTACTTTTCTGCCTTTGCTGAAGTTCAAGAGTTTGCAGCACTGTCAACAGATCGTTTATCGGGTTAGGGTGAGAGTAAAGGTCTGTCATCTGTAAGTTGTATGTAGGCCCTTAGGTCCATTGGTCCCGGTGCTTATCCCTAAATTCCCTGTAGGTGTGTAGAAGTGCACAAATATCCCAGAAACAATAAACTGGTAATTGTGTC
This sequence comes from Chatrabus melanurus, assembly GCA_900302635.1. Classification (NCBI taxonomy): domain Eukaryota; kingdom Metazoa; phylum Chordata; class Actinopteri; order Batrachoidiformes; family Batrachoididae; genus Chatrabus; species Chatrabus melanurus. The sequence continues at coordinate 5,886 of OMMV01195054.1, forward strand.
ATCGTATACTATCCAAATTCTGAGCCAATATTAACAAAGATATGACATCAATGTTCTTTGTTTTATTTTCCCTAATCCCTAATGGGATAAGCCATAAGAACCTCCAGATGATGTTACAGCATCTATGACAAGATTACAGGCGGCAAAGAAATGCAAGGGATTACCAAAGTATGTCAAAGTTTGCAACAGTTAAAACACGACCACAGCACAATGGACACCCTCCTGGACCGTCAAAGGTTTTTCAACGTAAGGACTATGAGTGTGTGTGTGTGTGTTTGTGTGTGTGTGTGTGTGTGTGTGTGTGCGTGCGTGCTAACTTTTATACACTTGACAAGCTGTGTTTTTGTCCACATAAAGAGAGAAATTACTTTGGAATGTGGGATTCAATTCCAGAAGCGTTGTTTGAACATCGTTGTCAGACGTACAGTAACTAATTATCATATTTCAATTCTTTATTTCAACTCATCTCAAGGCGCTATACACGAGCAAGGTCTAGACTTTACCCACCCCATGAGCAAGCTCATTGACAACAGTGGTAAGGAAAAACACACTCAGGAAGAAACCTCAAGCAGACCAGACTCAATGGGGTGACCATCTGCTGTCACAGCACTACCAAGACGGAACAAAAAGCACAACACAAGATTGACAGATTTATAATAATTTAGCCATGTCTTTATCCCTTAAAAAACTGATTCAGTACCTGGTATGACTGTTCATTTTACATTCAATACATAACATGTGAAGCAAAACTGATCCAGGATCTGACATAAGTATCAAATCACATGTTGTGGAATTTTGTAATACAGCTCCTATGAGTATAGCAAAATTCACTTGAGGTCGGGATAAAATCTTATCCACATCACTGTGAGTGCTGATCTGGAATTAGCTTCTTCTGTATGTGAATATACTGTATGATATTGTACAACCCACCTACTAACCCAACCAATGCAAGAGCTCAACTAAAATAGTTTGAAAACATTTTTATGTCCATCCGTGCAAACTTATGTAGATGGTATTCCATATCTCTGGAATTGGTAGTCGTACAGTTTTAATTCTGTTATAAAATGATTTGACCTGTTGGAGCAGTTTGCCAGAGACTGAAGCATTACAATAGTAACAACTAAAAAAAACAACAAAGTTATCACACAATTTAGATATCGGCATCCAATGAGGCTAGAGAGCAGATCCGTGTACATAATTACTTTGAGATCCCACTTATTTATTTGCTCCAATTCAACATTCATTCATTTTCTATACCCGCTTATTCCAATTAAGGGTCACAGTGGGGCTGGAGCCTATCCCAGTGGTCATTGAGCCACTGGGATACAGTCAATTTAGGTCAATTCACCTAACCTGCATGTCTTTGGAAGCAGGAGGAAGCCGGAGCACCCGGAGGGAACCCACACAAACACGGGGAAAACATGCAAACTCCACACAGAAAGGACCAGGTCGGAAGCAAACCTGGGACCTTCTAGCTGTAAGGTAACAGTGCTAACCACTAATCCACCGTGCCGCCTTCTAATTCAACATTTTTCCCAAAAATAACCAGAAACATCCATTTTCACTCTTGACCTGAATGAAATGACCCCTCACTGTATCTCATTAACTACTGAAGTTACAGAGCAGATTTTTGGTTTAAATTAATCGCGGACCCCAAGTTTTTATGTATTTGTTCCAACTAAACCTTTCTTCTGAAAATGATTGGAAACACCTGTTTTGATTTCAGACCACAATAAAATAACCTCTCGCTGTACTTCAGCAAAATTGGTCCAGACAAGAATCACTGCTAAATATTTATTTTTCAACTTGTGGTAACGGAATACAGAAGGAAAATGGTTTTGTATGTTGGGAATAATTTGACACCGAAGTACTGTGGCATACATCCAGTAGTGTGCCCCCCCCCCTCAGAAATATCATAGCTTTTGAAGTCTTTGTACAATAATTTGGTTTTTGACATCTGCAAACATTGCAGCATTCAATTCACAGAAACACAAACTCGTCTGTGGTCAGCATATTACACACCCACAAAAACAAGCAAAATACTAATTTTGGTAAAGAAGCCAAAGTAAACTCAGCAGCTGTGTCCTTCAGCCGGCACTCACCTCACCTCTCTACCCATTCAGATTTAATGGCTGATGGGATTTAGGTAAAGGCTCAGTGCTGGTTCAGTGCCGGGGCATTAGGCCAGTTGTTGGCCTACAGGGGTTCAGCAAGCGGTTATTAGGTAACATAACCTGCTCTGCGGCAGCTATAATACATTAGTATTGACCTGAACCTCATCCTGATCATTTCAGACCTCCATTTTAATCGTGTTCCTCAAATTCCCTGGTTTGTCTTGCCACTCTCAGCTCTTTGGCTCTGCGTAACATGGCTGAAAACAGCAGATTGCATGTCTAAATTTAGAGCTGGGTTATGTCTACACTGTCTTGTAGATTCATTTCTGCGCTGCTTCTTTGCTGGAAACCGCTTCATATGAGTTTGTCACTGTTTACCTCAGTCTCGCCTTCAAGGGCAAGAAGAGGATACTGTCAGTTCTGCCTGTCTGTGTGTTTGCACAGCTGTTAAATCAAACAACTTCAAGGTAAGATGTTGCTGTGTTGCTTCCAAGATCAGCTGGATTGGGATTCAAAAAAGTTTTTTTTTTAATGATTCATTTCCTTTGAGAGGTGGGAATGTTTTTCATATTTTAGCCTCTCTCTGGTCTTATCAGTAAGCTTGTTTTATGCTTACTGTTGTCAAAATGAGGCGAGGCTTGTGCGCCACAAATGAAAGAATTTTTATGGGCTTGTCATGGGGCTTTGGACTTCAGCCTGTCACAAGGGCACACACGTCTGAGATTTAGTGACTTACCACAGGCCACATGAAGCTACATGCAGTGGGGGACAGTTAAGTTTTCCAATTTGTGGTTATTTATATTGATTCAAACAATATCCCAGAGCAATTAATTATAAACCCACCCCTATTTGAAGAGAGTGTAGCTCAGTGGGATAAGGAGTCGGGCTACCAATACGTAGACCTTGGTTTAATCCCTGGTCACACTACTTGTCTGTGCCCTTGGACAAGACACTTAATCCGCGTTGTCTCAGTCCACCCTTCTGTAAATGGGTACCGGCCTTGGCTGGGGAAGTATCTGGCGTCCCATCCAGGGAGAGTTATAGACTCTCATCTGCTTCACGCTACGGAATCCGGAGATAAGCACCGGCACCAACGGGCCTCAGGGCCTATACAGGACTGATTTCTTCCTATCTGAAAGATTTGCTAATGTAACACAAACTGTCATCATTAAAAGTTTATATGTACTTATTTTCTACATTTTACAGAGAACACGTTAACCGCTCACTCAGGTTTGGTGAGTTTATTGTATACTAGTGCGTTGACTACCTGTCACTATGTGACGGAAGGAAAACTCTTTGCTTTCTACATTTGGGGTTGTAGCTTCTTTCGTGTAAATGAAAAGGCCTTCTGGAGACCCTGTTCTTGAGCATCCAGTATCCACATTTCATCACATTGCATCTTAACCACAAACTTTTCCCTCCCTCCCCCTAATGTTTTTTCTGTTATTTCCCCCTTCTCTGCTTCTTTTGAGGTCCCACATTAGAAAACTGTCTGCTGTGTTGTCTTCTGTCAAATCCATGTGGTTGCTGAGGGGAATTCCTTGTGACAACAAATGTAAACAAAACCACGTGACCATTAGAGCCTTCCCTTTCACTCACGTCACTGAAACAAACAGGGGTTTTCCCAAAATGCTGCAAACAATGTGGTTTGCACATATCATGTCTATTTGAGACAGAAATACATTGATTTAAGCATAATGAAGATAAAGTAAGGATCTTTTTATTTGTCTGTTGATTTGGGGTGTCAAAGGCTAGAAATTCCTTGAAAAGGGGGTAGACTTGCACTATCTGCATTATTGTTCAGCTGCTCTAAAATCACCTTCCATCACTTTCTACTCATCAAAACCAACTTCCCTGCCAATTTAGGTGACATTTCATGCGGCAGAAGCCACACAATAGGCCTCCAACAGGAACAATAGTGCCAGCCTTGCTGTAGCTGTCCTGCCTGGCCAACTCAAAATAAGACAAAATGTTAGGGGGTATCCCGCTCTATCTCCATGCCAAATTTGAAGGTGCTACGACCGATATTAAAGACTGTAGAGGCAGTCCCATGCTTTAGAATAAACTTCGCTTTATTTATATGATATGATTAACGTGGTTCAGGTTAACATTTTAGTGATGTTTAGTGATGACGGCAGTTCTCCCCATTTGTATTTATCTTCTGCAAGCTGCTTTCAGTGAGTAGTCGTCACTACTGCCACCTACTCTTTTGGAGAATATTGCAACAGAGAATGCATGAGTATGTTTTGTTCATGAAGGGCGCACTCCACTAACCTTATTGCAGAACAACAAAACTAAACAGCAGATGTGCCCTCAGTAATGTTTATGATTTAGACTAAAATGTGGTCTATGGTCTCTGGTTGCTCTTGTTCATTTTGTGGTCATGGTACTTCTCTGCTTAGCTTCCTTACCTTCAGGCCAAAACCAGATCAACCTTTTTGTTTGAAGTCGTTTTCACTTAGTCTGGCTTTATTAGCGAGTTTCCTTTTGAGCATTTGTAGGTAAATGTATGTAGTGAAACTTTTAATATTAGCTTCAGGCAGGAAAAGTTTTTGCTCTTAAGCAAGTTATCCAATAAATATTAGTCCCATAAAGAAGTCCCTGTGGTGGTTGCTTAGCTGTAGTTGGCACATCAGAATATTACAAAGAGTATTTGTGTATGTCTTTGCACAGTGTGAAATATGAATAATATTAGCTGCCGCCAAAGAACAACAAACTCATTTCCCCAATGCTAATCAATGCTCTAATCAGATCTCTCTGTTGGGTGTGTTTGTCGTGACATTCAAGGAGCACTTTCATTCTCTTCACTCGCGCTGATATTAATATAGTTTATTGTTTTGTATCTTCTCAGGTTTTCCACATTTTGCTTAACTTGAACTTAAAAGATAGATTGGGATTCAAACACACGCTGCCCACTCACTGAGTTGGACGACGCTCAGCTTTCTTTTAATGGCACGACAAAAAAAAAACGAACCTGTTCTGCCAAAAAAAGATGCGACAAGCTGAGGTAAAACTGTAGACAGATGGCTGGTTGTAATTAAAGTAAACTGATAGCACTTTTATCAGCAATCTAAATGTTCTCCAGCACACGCTCGTTCACCGGCATGCTCTCCTCCTCAGTTTGTGATTGTCTGTCTTATACAGACGGAAGCTCTCCTCATATTGCCTGCAAATCGATCCCACTGATGTTTCTCAGAAATTTTTCCTTAATGAAATGACCTCCTGGTCGTCACCTTCAGCCTGTTCAGACAGAGCGTGTAGTATTTTCTTGATTGAAATGTTTGACTCAGAATGTTGCCATGGTTAATGTCATAACTGACATCTGGCACAGAGCCAAGACAGAAAAATGTGGTCAGATGGTTGAGGGGGAAGCTTGTGCACAAACCAGTAGTGAGGAATCCAGCAAACACTTGGTGTGTGCGTGTCCTCTAATAATAAGTTTTCCTCGTACCCCAGAGTTTTCCTCACAGCAGCAGTGGAAAAAGAGACGAGAGGACGAGAGAGCGAGAGCTTATTGAAAGTTGCATCAGAGCCCCTAGACAGCTTTGTGAATTTCAGCCCAATTAATCTGGAGCCTGTGAGCAGAGACTGCATAAAAAGACTCGTCTTTGTGACCTCAGGCCAGCTCTGCGTGTGTAACAGAAAGCTAAAATAAGGGAGGAGGTGAAGCTCTGAGTGGCTTTGTCTTACATGTATACATCTGAGCAAGTCAGATTTGGCCACATGCTGTTGGTTAGGTGCTGGCACGCTTTTCTGTTGGACACTTGGGGCCCTATCTTGGCAGTCTATGGCACATAGTGTAAGTCTATTTGGGGTGTGCCCACCCACACATTCCTATTTATGCTAAATGCAAAATCTTAGTGCGTACCAGGGCGCGGCATGCAAAGGGGTTGGAAAGCTGATTTTAATGTTCTGTTTTTAACATTTGTAATATTGGAAAGGAAAGGGTGGCCTGGAGGTTAGAGAGCCAGTCTTGTGACCAGAGGATCCTTGTTTAAAGTCCCAGTTAGAAGTGGAAAATCACTCAGGTTTCATCTGTAAAGGTGCTTTGAGTGTCTGCATCAGAGGGAAAAGTGTTAATGCAGCCTGATTCAAAGAAATCATTGCATTTTTTTCCTTAAGGATTTCTTTTCTTTCAGTTAATATTTCAAAAATCCAGGATTGGAACGTGAGTGAGTCTCACTTTGGTCTAAATTTCTTATTTGTCCTCTTCTCTTTTGTCTTTAAATCCACCCATTCAATCAGGGCCAGTTGCTGGTTCGGACTGGCCGTGTCCACCTTGGGGAGAAGGTCCTGCGTGACGCCGTTCAGGTCCACAGCACATCACACGAGGCGTGGAGCGGCCTGGGCGAGGCCCTACAGTCTCGGGGATCCGACCAGGCCCCCGACTGCTTCTTGACAGCTCTGGAACTGGAGGCGTCCTGCCCCATCCGGCCCTTCACCATCATCCCCAGAGAGCTGTGACGGGCCTGGAGAGGGCTGTGTTGGGGACCAGTTGTTGCATGATTGTACACGGATGCACATGAATATTAAATTGATTTCTTAACTGAGTACTTTTGATGTCAGTTTCAGGAATAATGTTCCAATTTCCAGTCAAAAACATAGTTGTGTCTTTCATTGTCTATTGTCACCCTGTTAAATGAGACTATAAGGCTACATTTATATTATCATTTGAAGTGACCTGAATCAGATTTTTTTTTTGCTGCATGTCACACACACCAAATAAAAATTATATATATATTAAAACAAACAAATTTGGCCAGGCATCACTGTCAACAGAAAATCAGGTGAAATCCCCCCCTTAAAAAATGCAACATAAATAAAATATGAGATTATTACATTTTCACTTTCATTAAAACCTCATTTTTTTTAAAAAGATGCAAAAACACACAAAAAAATTTGATTTCCTTGTGGCTGCACTGCCTAGTACAACACAAAGATAGCTGCAATCAAAAATAAAATTATTTTAAAAAACTCAATTAACAGCCTGATTTTCTTATAAATTTGAAGAGACACCCTTAAACAAATTGTCATTTTATCATCTAAAAGAAATTCATTATTTTTAAAGGTGAGATGTAGTCAGACATTTTACGTATTTATTCATATGTATGAACTATTTGACAGCTTCTGTTTATTTAAAAGAAAATTTAGACACATTTAATATGCCTAAAAGTTTTGCACAGCACTATATATATATGTATATATAGATAGATAGAACAAAACTTCCAACGCAACACTTAGATTTATTCAAAGCAATGCAATACTTCAAGAACATTTCTCACAATGATTTTCATGTGCAGGATCCCCAGAGGAGCATTCAAGTTAATGGATAACAACAAAATAAAACTTCCTTAAGCTTACAGTTCATTTACTCGCTGCGCAATGACATTCCGTATCAATAAATCTCTACCTTGTATGGCCACCACAGGCATCATGTACCACTCGAATTCAGCGACGAGCAGATGTAAACACCAATCCACGATGGGGACGTCGGTTCTGCAGGCTGACCTCTCTTAGCCGATTGCGAACTGTTTGGGCACTGATTCAGTTCTGGTGATGACCTATGGTTTCAGCAGGAGTGACTGTAGGGGCCTGTCTCTGTGACATTCCAGCAACCATCATACCATACTGCGACATCATACTCTGATTTTGTCGCAGCTGTGGCATGGTCATGTGTCGTTGAAAGACAATGAAAACTGGTAATTAGGACCAGCATAGTTGTCGCTATTTATTGACCAATTTTGAGACGAGTTGAGCAATTTTCTGAACTCAACCTTAGCAACTTTAGTCTGTGCTCAATCAAGCAGAACGAGACATAACTTTTGAAAACTAACAGAAATTTTACATCTTCTGTGGCCTTTAGACACTAAATCCACCATGAATTAGTGGGATTTTATGGGAAATATATTGAATATTTGCACAGTTTGAGTGTTGCGTTGGAAGTTTTGTCCAGTATACACTCACCAGCCACCCAGTATTAGCAAGGTGTACCTTGCTAATACCGGGTTGGACCCCCTTTTGCTTTCAGAACTGCCTTAATTCTTCGTGGCTTAGATTCAACAAGGTGTTGGAAACATTCCTCAGAGATGTTGGTCCATATTGTCATGACAGGCGTTGCACAGTTGCCACACTGTTACACCATATATATATATGGTGTAACAGTGTGACCATGCCAAATCTCATTTTTCTTTGTAAATCCTTTGCATGTGTGGGTCTACATCTGATTCAAATCGGATTTGTATCTAATTCCTTTCTGTTAGTGTGACTGCAGTGAAAATGTTAACAGCAGATATATTTCACTAGATTCATGTCACTTTAGCCAGTAATGTGAACACAGCATTATGTTCCTCCACAATTCCAAATCTCAACATTCACAGCCAACATTAAGAATGTCAGGCATTTGTGTGGAAAAAGCGACATCTTTCATTCCTACGGAGCTATACAGACAACAGCACTCCCTCTTTAGCATTTAATGACAAAAGATTAATCTTTTTCTTTTTTTTTAATAATGAACCTGACATAAAAAAAAAAAACAAGATGGGTTTTGTGTGAGGTATCACTTTCAGGTTGATAAAGTGCTGCACGGTTTGTTGCGTTACATTTGGAAATGCAGATACATAGATTATATATAGACCAGTCAGTCACACCAGCAATTCTGCTTCATCTTTATTTCAGCCTTTGATGCATTTTTGATGATGCTGTCCATTTGACGGAGCTTTTATGTGCACAGACACATGCACAAACACGTCCACCCTCTCATCTTCAAACGACACCTCATGCATACACACATCATTCCATTTATTGTTATCATTATGTAAGTGCACGAGTGTGAGTTCTCGTGTCCTTATGTACGTGCACATATGTCTTTTAAATGCTCCCTCTGTGGTGTTTTCACTGCCTCTTCTGTTTGTCTGATATATAATGTGTGTTGTTGTTTTGGCTCTTCTGTCTGTATTATTCTACATTATAAACAGAGTGGCTTTTAAAATCACTGCTGGATGCTGTGTCCTCACCTGCCTTGTCACTTGTGACTAATGGACATCACTTTGGTGTGCCTAACCGCATTAATGTGAGCAGTGGGACCGGGCTGCTGGCTTATGTAATACTGCCAGCACAGTTTTCTGCCTCCATGCTCCCTCCTCCTCCTCCTCCTATCGCACTCCCTCTTTCTGTATCTCTCTCTTACTGCTTGCCTGATGTGATGTGATGGAGCTTGGTTGCCTAGCAGCCATGCTCTTGTTTGAGTAACTGGGGAAGCAGAGAGATAGCTGGTCTGCAGACGCACACGTATAAATCCGAGGCGATGTAATGCTCCGACTGTGTGGTTTTACAGGCATTACAGCGTCTGTTTGATGCATGCTGTTGCCATGTGAGGTATGAGCCAGCTGTGATCAATGTCTCACACTGGTGGAAATTGATTTGTGTTATGGGGAGATTCGATGTCTTTGCTGTCAGCAGAACAGCCCTTTTCTTAACCCTTTCCCTCCCTACACAGCCGCTGCTCTGTCTTCCTTGAACTCCACAATCCAGAGGCGTAACCAGGATTTCATGAGGGGGGCTCTACCCCATGCATGCATGCAAGATCATGATTATTTAACTGCTATTATGTCATAAATAAGTTTGCTTTTTAAAATTTGAATATGCACAGATTTATAATATATATACACCATATATTTATACCATATAAATACCATATGTTTATTATATGGTGATGCAATAGACAAAAGTTGCACTATGCACAGGTTCTCCAATCACAGTCACAGAAGCCTATATCTCCTTCAGAGTTGTCTGTGTGTCTTGGTGGCTTCCCTCACTGGTCTCGTTCTTGCACGGTCACCCAGTTTTCGAGAACTGATGACTTGAAACAGATTTACCATACATGACCATACTGCTTGTATTTCTTAATGGTTGATGTAAATGAACTCCAAGACATATTTCAGTGACTTGATAATGTTCATCTGTCCATCCCCTGACTTGTCTAAAGAAAACTGGCTGTAAAAGTGATCATTTCTATTGAAAATAATGATATTTAGTTTGTCCAATTATTTATGCACTCTTAAAATGCAGGCACTATGTATAAAAATGGCTGTAATTCCTAAGTGATTAATATGATATTTTTGTTAAACCCCTTGCATTAAAGCTGAAAGTCTACACTACAAGCACATTTTGATTGTTTCATTTCAACTCCATTGTTTTGGTGTCCAGATGCAAAATTGTAAAAATTTGTGTAATTGTCCAAATAGTTGTGGACCTGACTTATGATGGCAGAAATGAGGGTTCTTTGAAACTTTGAACCAAATGATAATTGATCCACAAATTTATTCACCGTTTCAAAAGATTTTAAAACACTACATTGCTTACAAAAATTGCTATTTTGAAACCCTAAAAATACAAAATGAAACAACTGCTTGACAGTGGTGGGCACAGTTTAGCTAATCTGCCAACTTTTTCATTTGCACATTAGCTTTTAAGATAACTTTGAAAACCATTAGCAGACCAATTAGCTTCCACTAAATTTAGTTCCGCTAACTTTAAGTCAGCTAACATTTTTTTAAATAAAGTTTAACAGTCAAAATAGTTTCTAAACCCTAAAATCATATATGTTTATTCCTGTTGGAATTTATACAATAATCCAATAAATGAAATCAACACATCGTGTGGAAGCAACGAGCATCACCTCGAGGAGATGGAGGAGCAGGAGATCAAGCCAGAATAAATGCATTAATTCGATTATTAAAATTATTTTATGTTTTTTATATATTATTTCTTTTTTTAAATTTTCTGTACTGTGAATAAATTGTACTGTTTAATTTCCTTCTGTTTAATCATTTATGTACCGTAAAACGGGGTGACAAGGGACAAAAATTGAAAACTTTTTTTTGCCCTTAAACCAATGAGATGTTTGCTAACTAAAGTTTAAAAAAAAATTTCAAGAAAAGAAATGAAAAGTTTCACAATTTTCTTTGTAAATTCACTGGTTTAAGGGCAAAAGAAAGCCGTTTTCACTTTTGTCCCTTGTCACCCCGCTGTCCTTTGTCACCCTGCTTTACGGTACACCTCGATCATCATCTGGTCTTGGTATGCTAAACCTTTTCAAGAACCTTCATGTTTACACGTCACCATATTAAAATTTCAGCTCTAGGTCTGTTTTTCAGGATTTTAGAGCCAAAATACCATGCCAAAGACCAAATTATATAATAAAAATTAGGAGTTAGCTGTAGCTTCAGCTAAATGATTTAGCAGTTTAGTGTCACAGTTAACTTCCTGTTAGCAGATTAGCAGTTAGCTGTGCCCACCATTGCAAATTGATTTGATGTTTTCAAACACTGAAATCAAACAAACAAAAGAAAACCATTTTCACTTTTGTCCCCGTGTCACCCCGCTGTCCCTTGTCACTCGCTCTACGGGTGGTGTCATTGGTCCGAAGTAGGGTTGCCAACTCCCTGAAAAATAAATAAGGGACACCTCGTTGGCAGGGCCGGCAGAACCGATAATGTGTATTCTTTATCTATTATTCATCTATGTATTATTTATCTATTTTATGTACTAATCTATCAATTGTACTTGTTTATTACACTAAAAAAAAAGAATATTATAATATCTTTGGCCATAAAATGCTGACATTCATTGCACTTTCCCATATTAACCTTAACCAGAGGGTTAAAAAAATCATTCTTTTTTTTTTACTTACCATATCTGCCTCTGGCGTTGCCTGGTGGACAATAAACTGGTCAAGGGTTCCCCTGGTTTTGTTGTCCCTCACGTTTCT
>OMMV01195060.1:0-11003 GCA_900302635.1 Chatrabus melanurus
AAATTATGGTCATGTAGGGATGCAATTCCCCATGTGTGGTTGTGATCTTAGCATCACAACATACTTATTCTAATAAATATTCACCTTCACACATCACAATCCCTACATACGCAGCAGTTATGTATGTCTATTTTGGTCTACCTGTTTGTATTTAGTTCATCTGTCTGTCACTGCACCCGTGAAATGTCTATTTCTGTGAGTGTACATACCTGTACATGTGTAAAGGTATCTATGACCTTCCAACTGTTATAGCAACTTGCTCTCTGACAGTTTGTGTGTGTGTGTGTATTGCGTATGTAGGGATTGTGATGTGTGAAGGTGAATATTTATTAGAATAAGTATGTTGTGATGCTAAGATCACAACCACACATGGGGAATTGCATCCCTACATGACCATAATTTTTTCAAAATGTTTTTATACTTGTTTTACTATATTCTTGTTTATATTTATATTCAATAAATATATTATTTATTGACGTGCCTTTTTACTGATTTTTTTTGTTTTTCCCTTTTACTGTTCACTTTCTGCTGTAGCACCGGAATTTCCCCACTGCTGGACTAATAAAGGAATATCTTATCTTATCTTATGCTGCGCTTGAGATTCGCTACCGAACTCCGGTAACGTGAGTTTTGCTGACATTTGGCCAATTTTCTTGACTTTGCCCTGTGTTCACCACACTCTGGGGTAAATGTCATCGTGTCACTGCGCCTTAACCACTAAGCCACCTGACATGTTAAATTTTTTAAAAAAAACCGTTGTGCAACATCTTGGTGTCTGCAGCCGTAAATACTGCGGTCTTCAGTTTGACCTTGCAGATTATTTTGCACTCTTCATGTTTGTGGCTGCAGTGGTGGAAAAGGTTGGTTGTGTTTCTTTTTTCAGGAGCGACATTCGCTCAACATATTTTCCACATATTTACCAGCTTCTTCAGTTGATCGTCACGTAAAGCTAAAATAGTGAGACAGATGTGTCAGGTCCTTTAAGAACCAGCCTGTTGTCTGCTTTGCCTGTCAATAAAACACGAGTCATTACTTCTGAGTGGATTCATTAGTTGAAAACGGGTGAAATTTCTGAAAACTACCACGTGATTAAAGACATGTATCCATTTCCACGTCAGTGAATACGTCCAGTAGTTTGTTTGCATTGATCATTAAGAAATATAAACTCAGTTATTTGGGAACTGCCTCTTCCAAACAGACTTACCATACAGTACCATCCTGTATGTGTTTCGTAATGGTTTATGTAAATGAAGTCCAAGACATTTTCAGTGACTTGGAAATGTTCATGTGTACATTCCTTGACTTGTCTAAAGTCATGATTCATATAAATAATAATACTTGCATTTCGTTTCTCCAGTTACCTTTGGCCTCTGAAAAGGGAGGGGCTGTGTGTAAAAGTGGCTGTAATTCCTAAATGGTTAATGCAATATTTTTGTTAAACCCTCTTCAATTAAATCTGACAATCTGCACTACAAGCACATCTTGATTGTTTCATCTAAACTCCGTTGTGGTGGTGTATACGAGGTAGAATTAGGGCTGGGGTTAAAATGATCACTAGCCGGGTTTCCATTACAGATTTGCGCAAAAGTTTAGGGATATTTTCAGAATGTCAACAAAAAATAGTTGCGAAATGACAGTGTTTCTATTGAGTTATTGAATGCCACAGCTGGGTTTTGTCCTCTCGCGAGAACTCATTCTAGCAACTCTCTCACGAGAACTGTAATTCCAATAGTCTTTGCAACAGTACTGGCGGCCTGTCCAGGATGTACTCCGCCTCTCACCCAATGACTGCTGGGATAGGCTTCAGACCCCCATGACCCTTAATTGGAATATACGGGTTTAGAAAATGAAAGAATGAATTGCAACAGTAGGGTACATCCTGCTAAATATTGGCATTTCATTGTTTTTTTTTAATCCAGTTTTGCCATAACATCATCTGTTATAATGTTTAACAAGCTCTCCATCTCTTACTTCATCCACGTGTACCGTGTTGTGTATTTTAGAACTTCATGTGATGCTTTTTAATAATAATGTGATCTGTAATAGCAAAAAAAAATTGTTTCCAGTCCACTTTTTCGAAATAAGGCTTTTTCGACTTGCCTGAAAAACCAGCGAGCATAAATTTTTTTGCAATGTTAGAAGGTTTTTTAGAAATACATATATTTCCATTAAGCGTATTTTCAATTAGCGCAATTTGGAGGGTAATGGAAAGGTGCCTACAGTTATGTATCAAGATAAAATATTTGACTAACTTTACGAGCTTTGCACATTTATGGCCAGAACTAAGAGCCTGTTACACTCCAGATATAAAACATAGAGTATTGTCTGCAGTTTTTAGGTTGCACATCAAAGTGGAGTGCGTGACCATGTCCGACCGCACAGTGTTGTTTGAGGTACCGGTGATGAAGAAACCTTTGAAAATGAGGACAGACAGACAGAGAGAGAGAGAGAAACAGGCGAGGGGCACGAAAAGCGACTGTGAAAGTGATCTTGCATCATCTTCTAAAGCTGAGGAAATTGTTGACAAAAAATGTTATCTGAAAGACGGTAAAAGTTGTGCTGATAGTTATAGCAGGATGATAAAATAAAGACATTGAGGCAAAACTATTCCACACTGAAGTCACCATCAAGCAACACTGAAAGAGACACGCCTGTCATCCTGACTTTTCACAGTAAAAGCCCCAGACATGCACTGCTGCTAAATAATAATAAGTATAATGTAATAATAAAAATATAATAATTATAATAATCAAGAATATTTATTGGCCTTTTTTGTCAACTTTGTCAAATCCCAGTGGAGGAGGAGCCATATTTTGTAGAACTACAAAAATTCTCACTCTCCAAATACTTACGTTGCCACACTGCATACAGAAAAAAATAAGATGAATAAGCAGGAGCTAACCTGTTAAGAGCAGGAATAAGCCCTGTTTGGATTTTTTCTTTTTTCTTTAATTTTCTTTTCTTTTATTTATTTATTTATGTTTTGACTGGAAGGTGGCCGAATATGTAGTGACAAGATGATTCCCTAAACTCTCAGAAAACTGGCACATGTGCAAGGAAAATGCATGTGTACTGCAATCTGCTCTCAGCATTTTGTTAAAGTCTTTCACATGATGAATTAAATTAATTTTATTGGCATTTATCATGACCCCCAAGATGAATCCATCTCATTTCTGTTTTATTGCAATAATGAAAAAAACAATGATAAAAATTTGATCAATAGTTCAGGCCTAGACCTGTCTCTTCGTATTTCACATTGTTGGGAGTTATAACTTTTTGTGATGAGGTGCTGGTTGAGGGAAAAGCAGGATGTGATTAGGATAGAATGGGTAGAAAACGATTGTACTTTTTTTAAAGATAAGTTTTGATAAATATTGATGCTACTGATCATTTCCAAGTTAAGCTGTGTTTTTTTTGTTTTGTTTTTTGAATATGTTAACTCCTTGCAGACAACACTAATTTTATTGTATTTTCAAAGAGCGGTGTCAAGCTGAGACTTGAATCTTCTTTGAATTTGGTAATCCATCTAAATGTCATATCTGCTTTTATTGTCTGTGTTGTCTTCCTGTTTCATAGTGAAGATGGATTGCTTTGCAGCAGTGAAGGATGGAAGTTTCTGGGGTTCTTCTGTTCATACTGTAATTTGTTGCAGCAAACATAACATACTGTTTGCAAGTTTTCACATAGGCCTAGTCCACATTAACACATTTTCACCTGAAGCCGGCCCTTGAAACAGATACGGCACATGGCCATGTCTAAAAATATCTGCGTCCATACTAACCTGTGCAGATTTGTTCTTCGCCATTTGAAGCGCTCTCTCGTGCGCCACGTTAAGGTAGCGTTGATCACTGCCATCATTTGGCAGGTGGTGGGTCGTCAAACTGACTTAATGTTTAAAATCTGCTTGTTTGGGGAAGTTCGGATGTATGTTTTCAGGTTTATCATATTTAAACAATCTATTAACATTCTTTCTTCCACTTATGCGTGTAAATACTTACCTGCTTTGGCCTCATTTTGATGGAAATACACTTCTCTAAAATATTTGACCATAATATACTTGACCATAACAATGGCTAAACAAACAAGTGTGCAAATAATGACAAATTACATGAAATACCACAAATTTAGATGTACATAAATAAATAGTTTGTATCTACAGCAAATAGGCCATCACTACAAGTGTAGTGGGTCAGTTCAGTACTGGAGAGATTTGGTGCTCTTCAATGAAATTAAAGAAAACAAAAACCCAATATTTATATATCCGCATTGGTATCAATATCAACCAAAATGAGTTTGAAAATATTTGCATTTCAAATGTCGGTCAAAATCCAATATCGACATGCATCCCTCGTATATAGGAATCACCCTGTCCATCTGTCTGTCTTCATATGATATTGACTTCATAAGCATAACTCCTCCGTAACTGCTTTATGGATTTCAATGAAACTTCACACAATATTAGCACACCATGTGAAGATGTGCAGGAAGGAAAATAATTCTGGTCTGACATCTTCAAGGAGAGATAATTATACTTCAGTTGTTTGTATCCATAATTGCACCTGCGTCTTTCCTCTTTGGGTGTTTGTGCATAGCACTAGTGCTGCTGTGGTTTTCCAATGAAAGCTTGCACAATGTGCAAACCACCTTCTTGTTTTGAGCAAATTTGAAATAATACTCTACATTTGATGCTGTCAGTCTTTGGGAACTTTTAGTAGCCTTGTTAGCACTGGAATCAGACTGCGCTACAGCCGCCATGATTTTTTAAAAAACTGGAGCTGAGCCAACCAGTGACTGAAGCCAAAAACGACTCGCATCACCCATGCAGGCAAGCAATCACATTGTGGTATTGAATGAGTAATAACATTTGTTATTTGAAATGAACCATATTGGAAATCAAAACTGTAAATTCCTAACAAAAAATAACACCTTGACTACATATCAACGTAATCGACTACGTCGACTAATCATGGCAGCCTCAAACTTCACCTATGGTTTACAAACTTGCTCTATAGAAAACTGAATCCAGGTATTACGTCATTTTAACCAGATTGCATTGTGTTGTTAGAGGTTAAGCAAGTGTAACTGTGAAGTTGGAAATTGAAGCGTGATGATGAATGTCATCAGTGCATATGCCCCACAGGTAGGTTGTGAGATGGAGAAAGAAGATTTCTGGAGCTAATGGGTAGATATGGTATCAAGGAGAGGAATGTGGAAGGGCAGATGGTGGTAGCTTTTGCAAAAACGACGGAAATGGTTGTTGTGAATACTTATTTTAAGAAGGATTAGCACAGGTTGATGTAAGAGTGGAGTTTAATAGAGTGGAGGAAGGGACACACAGGTGGATTATATCCGATGTAGGAGATGCAACCTAAAATAAATTGGAGACTGTAAGGTGGTGGTAGAGGAGAGCATGGCTAATACAGCATCGGATGGTGGTTTGTAGGATGTTGTTAGAGGTGAAGAAGAGGAAGAGAGTGAGAGCTGAAGACAGTCACTGGATGGAGATGAAGTGATTGTAACTGGAAAAGTGCTGCAGATGTGGTGAGGGAGACGGCTAGGAAGGTACTGGGTTTGACATCTGGACATAGGAAGGAAGACATGGAGACTTGGTGGTGGTATGAAGATGTTCAAGAAAGTATAAGGAGAAAGGTTGGCGAAGAAGAATTGGGATAGTCGGAGAGATGATGAAAGTAGACACGAGTACAAGGAGATGTGGCGTAAGGCGAAAAGAGAAGTGGCAAAGGCTAAGGAAAGGACGTATAGCGAGCTGTACATGAAGTTGAACAGTAAAGAAGGAGAAAAGGGTGAGATAGAGACAGATGATCTGGTGTGGTGACCCCTAAAGCTTGTATCTCATCAAGAGATCAAGAGAGGACCGTTTGGCGACTGTAACGACTGAATTTTTAGACGACTGCTAGATCAATTTGACGTTTTTGGCGAACCGGGTGACCACTCTTTCTACTGACCACTGTGCAGTGACTCCTGGGCAATATTGCGAGCAACTCCCGTTTCTCTCGTGTGCGCTTGCAGTGTTGTTATTGCACATATGTTACGGAGATATTTATCATATTAAGTAATTATTGACTTGCAGCTATTGGAATATTTAATGGTTTGTGTATGGGGGAAGAAACATCCATGAAGAACTGATCCCGCTGCGTGTCTGTGTGTGTGTGTGTGTGTGCTGCTCTTGCCGGACGCGGGTTCGCTCACTTTTGCCTCTCTCTCGCTCTCTCTCTGAAGTGCGGCTTTTAAAATTATTGACTTGCAACTATTGGAATATTTAGTGATTTGTGTACGGGTGAAGTTAAAGAAACGTCCATGATGAACTGATCCCACTGTGTGTGTGTGTGTGTGTGTGTGTGTGTGTGTGTGTGCGTGTGCGTGGCACGCCTGCATCTCTGTCTTTTTTCTCCCTTTTGGCTGGTCTTCACATTTTCCATCCACTTGCCAAGGAGTCGCATGTTATTTTTTCGAGACGCATTAAAAAGAACAGGGGCAACCAGGAAGAGGTCCGCTGAGGACTCCCAGGCAACTAAACAGACAAATTTGGGAGTATATACGGACACGTCGGCAAAAACTAGCGGTCGCTCATTCGTCACCAGGGTTTTCAACATGTTGAAAACCTGCATGCGACTGATGGCGACGCAAGCAACTGCTTTGGGAATGTGGCTGTTGATTCAGACAGCATTGCCACCAAGTGCAGAATTGGACAAATGGCCGTTCGTCTCTGTCGCAAATTGGTCGCAAGCCTGGTGAGATACTATATGGGCTTAACGGGAGCAGCGGAAAGAAGAAGAAGAAGCATTGAGCTCTTTTGTTGGTTGTGTAGTGTTTACGTGACTAAATTGTTGGGAGGTGTCGTCTTCACATGGGCTGGCTGTTTGATCCATCCTGAAGGCTTTTTCTAATGATGACGTCCATTGACCCATTCATGAAGAAGGAAGTGAGTGTGAAGACTTTCCAGCAAGCAGGCCAGAGATATATTTGTTTGTTCTATAGTTTGTGAGGGTTTGACACTTTGCAAATAAAAGCAGTTTCTGGGGGTTTTCCCCCACACCAGCAGTAACTCAACTCACCTGCGTGAATCCGTTTTACATTGTGACTGAGTTTGAAGCGGTCTTTGTTTCTGCTGTTTCTGCTGTTTGTGCTCCTGCTTGGTTGAGTCCAACACAGACTTTGTCCCACAGGGCGAGCCAAAGTCCTGCCGATGAGGAGTAATGTACAGTTGTCATCAAAGCATGAGGGCCCGAGCGTGTAGATGCCTGTTTTGAAGCCAGCTGTGTCTGTACTTTTTGGAAGCGTCCTGTAGGTGGAAGCACGTCGTCTAAAGTTTGGAACTACGGCATTTGATAAAATGATGTGTCTGCAGTCCAATTAGAGCATGTGATCACATCGTCAGCTCTTGGAAAGAAAAGCTTTTTATTCTTTATTTTCACATTGGCCAACGTACTTCTCATCTGCCATGGTGACCCCGAGCCAATTAGAGAATCCAAAAGAAATTACTTCTCATCATCCTATCTGTTTTTCTGAGTCTGTTGATGAAAATGGTTTTATA
Organism: Chatrabus melanurus; assembly: GCA_900302635.1. Taxonomy (NCBI): domain Eukaryota; kingdom Metazoa; phylum Chordata; class Actinopteri; order Batrachoidiformes; family Batrachoididae; genus Chatrabus; species Chatrabus melanurus. Next base: position 7,556 of record OMMV01195060.1, read on the forward strand.
TTCAACATTTGTCAGATGTCACTGAAGAACAGACTTGATTTCTGCAATGATTTGTTTTTATACTCGTCTCTTTTTCTGCAGTGTGGTACAAGACTGCTAGACTAATTTCCCCGTGCAGAGCTGTCATGCTTTCTCTCTTTATTCACAAGCAGCTGCATGCATCAGGGTACGCGTTGAAAAAAAGTCACAAATGCTGCAAATGAGTATCCAAATGAAAAACTTGCCTTTAATGAAAAGAACACATTGTTGAGCTGCACCCAGAAAGAGGCTCTGTGCTCAGGGTGATGGATTGTTGGAGAATCTGGATTGTCTGGTGAACAAACTGTCAAAGCAAAGTCATTTACTCAGAGCATTTTTGATGGGATTTCTGTTGAAACGGAATGATTACGATGGAACATTGTAAAACCACTGTGATATCAGTTAAGAAAGGAATAGTTGCTGCTTTATTGTTTTGGATTCTGTTCAGTTTGGTGAGTGCAGCATGGCCTCATCTTGAAACATTGGATGTTTCCCTCCAATTAGCACTATTCCATTTACTCATTACGGCAGATTTTGTTCAAATAAAATTGATTAAATTCAGCCTCAGGCAAGTTAGGTGATATAGACTAAAATTAATATCACTGTACTTTCAGCTGTCTTGGATTGCTTCATGATTAATCGCATTGCAATCTTAATCCTGATGTCATGATGCCTATGCAATAGACCCTGTTGCACATAATCACTTATTGTTTTGCCTTTTTTTCAAGATGTCCAGGCAGCTGTACCTCTGCCTGGTTGTGTTGTAACCGGTGCTGTGTTCAGGAGGCGAGAATTAAAAATACATAAAATACATCTAGTAAGTTCTTTCAGCTTCTCCCTATTTCAACTTGGGGTCGCCACAGCACAGCAGATCCCACATGGATCTGCATGTAGATTTGGCACAAGTTTTACGCCGGATGCCCTTCCTGACGCAAGTCCACATTACATGGAGAATGGGCAGGGGTGGCCTCGAACCGGGAACCTTCTGCATTGAAAGCGGCCGCACTAACCGCTCAGCCACCACGCTGCCAAAAATACATAAAATATATCTAATAATTGTAAATCAGATCAGACAAACTAAGAAATCAATAGTAAATACATACCTTGCAGCACAACGGCATCCCTCTGATTTTACTTGTCCTGAAGTGGCACACAGCGTGCTGCTGTCCAATGCAGCTTCGTGCTTCACACGGCTTCATATGTTTCGATACTTCCAAGTTCTACGAGTTCGACGTAAGGCTCAGTAAACATCTAAAAGCCATCATCACATTTGTGTTTTTTTTGATTCTTTCATTTGTCCAACCACAGTCAATAAGCAGCGAGCATGAACATCGCTAATACGAAGTGGTGGTAACTAGTTCAAAGTTCCGTGTCCACGGCACAGCTGTCCGGTTCAGATCGGAAACAGAGGCGTACGCTGTAGTCTGCTGCTATTGTGTCCTCTCTGAACTTTCATGGTCACACTCTTCCAAAACCGGATAAACTTGCGCGGCTTTCTCGTAGACACATGTAGAAATAAAACAGATTTCCAGTTAATAGGGATACAGTTCCCTATTAGCCTGAAAATAAGACGGCCCTGATTATAAGATGACCCATCTTTTTCAAGACATAGTTTTGGAGAAATACTTTCTGAAGACCAAATCATTTTTTAAAATGCTTTTATTTGAAAATAATGGCAATTAAAGCACATAGAGTACAACAAATAGACCCTCACTCGAAGTTGTGATGAAACGTGCATAAAGTCTTCAGCTGCTGCGCACTGTTCTGACGATGATAAAGATGAACACACAAAATCTCTCCTGGTGCAGTTTGAGCAGCGAAAATAATATGGGTCCATTTTTTTAAATTTTTTTTTATAAAATTGCAGAGAGTGAAACCGGAATCGCTTTCTGCCAGTGGCAGCAGTCAGGGGAAGGGGTTCACCCAAACGCGGGCATAGCAGCGCAAGGAATTCTCTGAGAACTGTAATGATAAATAATGATGATTTATTCTGTTATTTGAGAATATTTTATGCTGGTTCTTGTGATGATCTTGTTAAAGTTACATAGATACGGGTCATTCTGTGTCAAATCATCAGATTTTCAGAAAACCTTCAACCACCTAGTCTCAGATTTTCCTCAAAAAGTCTCAAAAAATTGAATTTACATCATGAAAAAGCTTAACCTGAAAATTTCAGCAAGATCAGACAATTATTGATGATTTGACAGCTATTTGAATTTTGAAAAACTTGATTTTTATCACCACGAGTTACAATGGCATTTTCAATGCTCTGTAAATCCTAAACTATTCATCACAGGATCATGAAACTTGACATATAGTTAGAAAAATGTGCAGAAATTCCATTTCTCCTGTGTATTCAGGGTGAGATGAACCATTACTGACCTTTAGCTTCCTAAATTTTGAGTTTCTTTCATTTTGAACCCTTTTCGAGGTCCATAAAATATAGGTAAACAAGGTTCAGAAGAGCCACTGCTGATTTTTTTTTTCCATTAACAGGTTGGTCTAGTTTCTATTTCTATAGAAATTTGTTCACCAAGTCTATTAGTGTGCACCATGCAGCTCAGCAAAATCTTACTTTTACACATGTTCATCAAATTTCAAGGAGCCATATCTCTAGGGGTTTAGCTTACACAGACAAACTTCACATAAAGATTCTTCTTAATTGTACAAGTGAACTATCTGTACATTAGATGTTACCTTCCTGGATGCTGACATCAGCTGAGTGCTTTGGTTGCTGATGTCAGTATCAAAAGTGTGTCCAGATATGCACAGTAGCAAGATGTGGGGGTGAAAGTGATAGCACAGTGCATTTGGATAGTGAACAGCCAGTGGCATGCACGCATTCAGATAGTGAAGATCCAACACTGGATTTCATTGTACATCATGGCTTGTGGCTCAGCTCAGTTAGATAATCGAAACAAAAACGCCGGAGTCATTTCTGTGTGTAAGATATTCCCAAAGGAACAATTATCCAACAGTGGCTCTTTTATTGTGATGAAATTGGCACTTGTAGCCATTACAGAAATTGGCTCATATTGTGTTAATGCAATTTTTAAAAGATCATAGCATGGAAAGTGTGCAGAACACATCTCTAATTTTTTGTCCATTGCAGCCAGTTATATGAAGAATGTTTATGTGAAGTTTTATGTCTGTGTAAGCTATACCCCTAGAGATATGGCTCCTTGAAATTTGATGAAAATGTGTAAAAGTGGTGAAGACGAAGGGAACTTTATGCTGATTGCAACGTTATGCAAATTTAGTAGATATTCATCCACCACTTTTTCAGAAATCTTTAATTAAGGTAAATGGACAGACATTAACATAATATAAAAATGGTACCTTCCAAACTTATTTCTTAAAATATAGTGTAGCTCTAGTGCAGCTAAAGAGTTTTGGTTGTCTATTTTTCTAATAAAAAAAAATTTTTGGA
>OMMV01195065.1:0-20429 GCA_900302635.1 Chatrabus melanurus
CTGCAGAACTGCGCCAGCCACCTCTTTAGAGACATGAGCCTGCTATAAGCCTCGTCATTTCCCCGGGAGGGGAGGGGGCCAGAGACGACTAATCGATGCCGACACATCTTTCTGGCGAGGTCACAAGTCCTCGCTATGTCCAACTTTGTGACCTCTGACTGACGCATCCAACTCAGACAGGCGTAGCCCCGGGAGGAACCCGGGGCCGCAAGGTGCGTTCGAAGTGTCGATGATCAATGTGTCCTGCAATTCACACTAGTTCTCGCAGCTAGCTGCGTTCTTCAGTGACGCACGAGCCGAGTGATCCACCGCTCTATATATAATAAGTGAACCCTGAATGCAACAGCATGCGCATGCACGGGCCCGTGACACCCAAGAGTCAAAATATGAACACAAGAAACGTGAATCATGACACTCCTAGGGAACACTGGCAAGTACAAGCTAAGGGGCCCTATCTCCTGGCACAAAGCCATGCACTGGCAAGTACAAGTGTTATTGGCTGTGTGCAACCAATGCAGTTGTCATTTTCATGCTCAGCACCCATGTTGTGTAAGTAACAAGTGTAATTGTGCTCATTTGTATCTTGGGCATTTTTGGTCTTAAGATGAAGTGTGGTCAGGCCCATGCACTGCTATTGTGTGGTATCAGAAAGCGATTGTGACACAGTCCATCAAAAACCTGGTCTAAAGCCGAGCACAGAGTATTTCTGTGATTTACAAGGCACAAAATTCAGATATCCTTACATAGGTGGGTTCACCCCCCCACACACACACACACACACTCACACTCACTCTCTGCCTGTACACACAAAGTTGAGCATTTGTATATCATACTACCAAGAAACTGAATTGAAAACAAAAATAAAGAACAAAATAAAAATAAAAATTGATGGAAAAATACAAACCTTTAATAATACTGGTTTGTACCATATTTTCATGCTGGTTTTCTTCCTCCCAACATTGGCTGATGGACAGCACCAAGACGGGACTGGCCATGGCAGGGGCTGTTTGGAGATTAGGTGGACAGAGATGGACAAAGAGATGTTGTAGCAACGAGGCCCTTAACTACTTCACCTCAGGGAGCTGTGGTGGATGACTGCTGCTCAGCCCCATAGCCAGAACAAACTGAAAAGGGCAACATTCAGTTTTCACAGCGGGTCCAGACTTTAAACATGCTTTGAAATGAAAATGTAGACTGCTGATGTTACATCATTAAGATGCATAGCAACCTGTGCTTTGATACAAAAACACATTACAAACACTAAATACACACTCCAACTTGAACAGAAAAAGAAAAACTCACTCACTCCATGTCTGTGTCACACATAGAGTGCACAGTATTTTCAGTGTGAGTCACAGTGAAGACTTTTTTTCATTCATATATGGTTTCATCCTGAAAGTCCCACAGTTCTATGTCTGAGCTTGTAGAAATTATTCTGCTATAATCAAAATTTAGGAATGAAATGGTTCATTTTAGGTTTCCGCAACATATGTCAAGGAATTCCATATGTAGTCTACTGCTTGTTCTGTGAAAAATGCCCACTGAGCCAGTCTATGCTCCTTATAACGCAGCCACAAGGTCTGTGAGAAAGACAACGTACCACCTTCCAAATGGAAAGGGTGTGTGGAAAATGGCACTTCCTTTCCATTTAAAGCAATAGACAAATTAAACGGTTATTTTGTAAGAGACCTGAAATAGGGATTTTTTTTTTATGTATCACCTGTGACTATGTCATGTTTTTGGCTTCAAACTTTAATATCTGTTTTTAGGACACCTGGCGAGTGATGTTAGTTTTCTGAAAAAATGGCCCCTTTAAGCATTGCATGTACAACAAAATGAGCTTGCACTTACACAAAGAAAAAGATAGATATTATAGAGGATGTAGAAATGGAATGGAGTATTGTGGCTGCTCAATACTCATACATAAATACATGTTTTTGGGTGCTCACACTGATTAAAAATTTACATTTTTGGAATTGAGGAGCAGTCAAATCCTCTGCTGACAGGAAGGCTGTTTATTTAGGATGTCAGAGTTGACCTCTGTCAACCTGAACATTTTAATCTGCGGGACGACAGCTGAGACACAGCACGTCTGGGGTTTCCTCTGAGTGCCTGAGCCGCCAGTGCATGTGTCTGTGCATGTAGCATTGATTCCCCGCATTACAAGCGTGGATCGGCATGTAGTATCACATCCTTAATGGCTCCATAATGAAGGGTTTATTGGCGATAAGGCCAGAGGGGGCGGGCCAGTGCTGACAGGACAACGGATGGTGTTGCAAGGCCTCCTGGGAATGCTCATGCCTACTGAGAGTTGCAGGTCTGCAGAGAGCTCATCTCAATCTCTCCTTTTATTTTTCTCCCCTCGTCTTTATATTGTGGCAGTGGTTGCCATGGTAGCAGCTGGTTTTCAGTGGAATGGCAAATGTAAGGAAGGGTGTCTGAAGGATGTGTTGATTCAGATAAAGCTGACCTCTGTGCAGCTACTGTTACCAGATAGACTATTAGTCACATTAGTAAAAATGGTGTTTATCAGGTGATTTGTGTGTGTTTCTTTCTGTCTGGCAGTGCATGCATGCTCATATGAGGATTAGTCTTTGGCATGTGCTCAGCTGGTGCTACGAGGTGTTGTTTCATTTGGTTTAATGAGATTTTGACAAAGGCATTCTAGAGATCATTTGCCTTTCATAAGTAGAGCTACAGAGAAGCTTTTAAATCTTACATTATTGTGTGTGTGTGTGTGCGTGCGTGCGTGCGTGCGTGCGTGCGTGCGTGCGTGTGTGTGTGTGCATTCACTTCCATATATTTGAAAGTATTGGAAGACATGCATTTTGCACACCGTGGGCCCTATCTTGCACCCTGTGCAGTGCTACGTGCAGTGCAAGCACGAGTGTCATTGTCGGTTTCCGATTGACACAGTTGTCATTTTCATGCATAGCATCCACATTGTTTAAGTAGCAAATGTAGTTGTGATCATCTGTGTGTCCATAGAAGTGTTTGTCTTAACATGAGGTGTGGTCAAGTGCAGTGCTGGTGCATTGCTATTGTCATGAGGCAGCAGGAAGCGACTGCACCATCGAACACAAAAAACCTGGTCTAAAGTCGAGCAGAGAGTTTTTCTGCCATTTAAACAATGCAATATCCAAATACACCTTAAACAGGTGGGTTCACCACGTGCAAACACTCTGCTTGCACACACAGGGATGCACATTAGTGCTCAGATTCCTCCCTGTCACTCATCAAGCTAAAACTAAACTGAATCAAAAACCAAAGTTAAAAACTAATGGAAAAATATAAAATTTTGATAACTCTTGTTTGTACGATATTTTTAGGCTGTTTTCTCCACCCCAGGTTTGCAGGCGGGGAATACCAAGAAAGGTTTGGCCATGGGATAGTCCAAGCGTGACACTATCTGTACCATGTACAGTATGGAGATCGGGTGGGCCGGAGGTGTTGCAGGAATGAGACGCTGAGCTGCTTCACCTCAGGGAGCTGTGGTGGATGCTGCGACTGCACGTGACCTGCTCGTGCACTTTGACAATTTTCGAGCAGATCCTTTTCCTCGCCAAATAAACCCCTCACTTGTGTCACCTACTGAATCTGCCTTCTCAACAGCAATGCATCAAATTCAAACGCACACTGCTCTTAAAGGCAATGGCAGATTGCAATTTGATTGGTTTATTTCATGTCATGCCCAAAACACACCCATGAATGAACTAAAAACATCCCCTTTCTGCTCTGCACCTTATTCGCGCTGAGAATACATGCAATGTAAATAGCAAGGTGGATTTGGACACGACACAAGTGCACTTGTGCTACACGATTTAGAGCATGCATGCTATACAGACTGTCAAGATATGGCCCTCTGTTTCTCAGCATTCCGTGTTTTGAGTGTAGCTTCTCTCCTTTGCAGATGCTGAGTGAGCGTCACGTGATGGTGCGTGTCGGTGGAGGCTGGGAGACCTTTATAAGTTACCTGCAGAAACACGACCCCTGCAGAGGAGGTCCAGCTGGCAGATCTGAGGTCAGGAGCTGCCGGGCCAAAGTGAAGCCACACAGTTTGAACAACTCGCCTGACAGCTACATGGTGGTCGGTGCCCGTTACCACGGCAAGAAGTGCTCTTAGCCTGATTTCCTCCTGCTCTGAGCAGCATTGACCTAATTACACCAAACTGCAGAAGGTCAATGATATAACATAGTTTAAAATCATATATTTTCAGTTTAAAAGATATAGTGTACTGCAAAAAGTTGATTAGTATCCTCCAGTATGTTTGTCATTGTGTAATGCATATCACATTCTGAACATTGTCCAAAACTGTTTGAATAAGAAATAATTTCTCTTACAGTTAATAGATGCTGTTTGGTGATTTTGGTTGTTATGCAGTGATACATCTACATTTTTCTGTTCAAACTTTTGCATTTTGGGTAACAAATATCAACAAAAGCACACTGAGCAGTGATGTAGCTCTTATGCATACTGACCCGTTGATGCACAGCACTGTGCAAAAGTCTTAAGCACCCCAGTGTTTCCCTATAAATGTTTTTTCTTCATTATTATTTTTAAAACCAAATGTTACAGTAATTTTTCAAAATAAATAAATGCACTTTTCAAAACATCTATGAAAGAGAAATATGTTTGATCTATTAAAGAAAGTAGCATATTACAGAAAGTAATAGTCCTTTTCAGATAAATATAAACATTATTTTGTAGATTTACAGCTGATGCATGATTCTACAAAGACAACAAACTTGATATGATAATAAAAGAATAATGAATGTGATAGTCTTGTGATAGTGTGGTTTACCAAAAAGGATTAAATTTAAAGTTAAAGTGTTGTTAAACAAAATACATTATATTTTGCCTTTAATGTCCGGCACCCTTTATTGTAAATGACTTGATCTTAAGAAGTGTTTCATTATTTTTGTTGCACTTGGATTTATGAAAAAAGTTTTTAATTGTGCCTTAGGTTTTTGCACGTTAATATATAATTAATTGGTCTTAGAGAAAGCTGATATGCTCTTTAATATAACAATGACAGATTTTTATGAACTCATACTTGAGATTTTTGCACAGTGCTGACTTCTAACAATATTTATGCATTTTACTGAAAGCTACATTTTAAAAATAACCTCATGTAACAAATTTACTTTTAATAGTGCAAATTTATAATTTGTTATTCCCAAAATATCCTATGATACATGATGGGTGAAAACACACATTTGTAAATTTTTGTTCCATATTTGGGAGAGGTTTCCAGTCAGATAGAAATTGAAAAAGCATGAGGATCTTCCTCTAGATGGCACCATGTCCTCAGTGAAAAAAGGTCTTTCCTCAGCTCTGTTCAGAGCTGAGCCCTCTTCTCTGTAGTTTTATAACATCTCTTATAGAATTCTAGCAGACTGGAAACATGCTTTCAGATTAACTCCACAAACTGATTCACACTAAACAAAACATCTACAAAAACCAGTTAAAGATTTGTTGGTATGTGCTGACATTTTTGCTACTTTAAAGTCTGATAAAATGAGCAATTTTTTTTTATCATTAAATATAGTGAGTTGCAGTTTGCAGATCAGGAGTAGCACACATATAGGTAATATTCTTAATGATAAAATTATATACACCAGCATTTAACTCACAACTAATAAATAAATAATGTGCATATTTTTAATCTCCAGTAAACATTAGTAGGAGATGAGTGCACGTTAAAGAGATACTCTGGGATGTTTCAACATGGGCTCTATTTTTAGATATTTTTGGGTTCAACTTTTCCCTTGAGACAAAAATGATAATAATCGGTACAGCATTGAGTTAGAACACCAAGACCATCAAGGGCTAAACTGCTATACAATGTAAGTGAATGAGGCAAGCTAAAAAACCTCATAGTAAACCACTTCTTGTCACCACTGTATAGGCAAAAATGCTATGAGAAGTGTCTGGCAGCATGGTGAGGATCCCTACGGAGGTACACGTGTGCATGTTTACCTCAATAAACACAAAGAACTTTTTTAAATGACTGCCTTCTTCCCATTTGACACCGTCGCTCTCCGCAAAGTCCATACAAGCCGATTGTCAATGAGGTCCTCGTTCTTCTGCTTACGAGCGTGAACGAGCCCCTCATCATCAACTTGTATGACTGAGCGGAGACTGGCGTTGCCAAACTGTAAGAAGACTAAGGTCAGTAGCTGCCTGTGTAGTCAGTCTTTTTAAAAAGATTCTTTACAACAGCTGAAGTAAACATGCACATGTACCTCTCTGCAGGGATCCTCTCCCTGCAACCAGACACTTCTAATGACATTTTTGTCTATTCAGTGGCGACAAGAAGCGCTTTATTTTGAGGTTTTTATCTTGACCCGCAGGCTTACATTGTATAGCAGTTTAGCCTGTGACAGTGTTAGCATTTGTAAATCAACACTGGACCGATTATTATAGTTTTTGTCCTGGGTGAAAAGTTGAACCCAAAAACATCTAGAACTAGGACTCAGGTTGAAAAATAGTAGAGTTCCCCTTTAAATGCCAACGTTTTCAGAAGATAGCTGCAACTTTGTGGCAAGAAAAAAAGAAAAGAAAAACAGTGACAGTCACAACACAATAGTAATTACATATTTTATTTCAGTAAAATAAATAAATGAAAAATGGGCACACACACTTTATTATATTGAAATAAACTAACTGTCATGTGATCATGCAAGACTGTAATGTCTTTTTTAGTCCCCGCATAACATCTGCGGTGGACTTAACCAGTATAAATGACTTCTATAAAATGAAAGCTGAGCTATTTAAACAAGTACCACTTTTAACTGAGGAGTCTTTTTTTTTTAAAAACAGGGCATTTCTTACTTCTAAGTTCCTCATGAAATACTGGAAATTTCCACTTGAGAGGGATTTCACTCCAAATTTGAATACATTACCACATTCTGCTGACTTCAATCTTTCTGTAAAGAACAGTATTTTATTTTTAACCCTGTTACTATACTATCATCATTTAAGAAGAAAATCATTGTTTAAAATCCATAAATTGTAACCGCTTGGTGTATTTTTAAGTGTATCCAATAAAATGTAATATTTGAGTGAGGGAAAAATTGATTTGTGCTTTGTAATTTTTCTGTTCAAACATGTTGACAAAGTCCTGCATGTGTGCAGGAGTGGCACATACTGGAAAAGACTGTTAGAATATCTCACACAGAATACACAAAAAAATGTAGTTGTGTGCAATTGTACTTGAGTTCTAACAACACATTTTACTTGCACCATGTATTTATACATTACAATTCACAGCTTACAGTAATATTTTATTACTGCATGCCACTGGGGGGGTGAACTTATCACTTAATCATCGTATTAAAGCAAAACACCACATAGCATTGCATTTTGTGTAGGGTGTCACAAAATACTGAACTGTCGGTGTTAAAACCACAGATATAAAATTGTTTTATTTCAATGATAATTATATTTTTAGTCCATGTTCAAGTAACTGGTATAAATGTTTTCACAATATGAGTCGGGACACTTGCCCCAAACCCACAACAAACCCACACCCGGGTGCTGATTACATGCTCTGATCCATTTTTGTGTTGTCTCACAAACAAACAGTGCTGATGGTCCGCTCAGACGTTTAAAGACTTTTAAAAGACTCAGCAACGATTCAACAATGCATTGTAGATAGTTTTCCACTGTTCATTTTCTTCACTCCAGACAGTGGGCGGAGCTAATTGTGATGGTGAAAGGACTAAACATCACACAGTGTTGTCAAAGCACGTTATAACACTTTATCTAAGTTAATTTACACCTAGTGTCTCTCATGCCTTATCCCCCCACCCCCACCCACAAAATTGTAAAAAAATTCATCACATATGGCTGTCATTTTGATGCATCATTAACTTTTTATGATTTTATATAATAAACGAATCTTAGCAACTGAAAAAACAATATCCATTTTGTGCCCCAATTCTATACTACACAAAAAAATAATACCCAATGTCCCATTTTGTCATTTCGCACAATGCATTAAAAAAAACCTCATGGTTTGAAGTAACAAGAAATGGTAAAATTTGTCTGAGTGATTGAGCACTGAATGCATATTGATGTGTATATAGGTCCTTATGTCATTTTCTACCATATTTAAAACACAGATTCCATACCCATCACCCCGATCAAGCTGTAACTTCTGCAGAAAGACGTTTGTGTCAAGTCAGATATCTTACAAATTTGTGTTTATTTCTGAATATTATTTTCATATTTTTAATAGTTTTAGCATCTCTTGCACAGTATGATTCCACTGGGATCTTTTCACGCAGATATCAGTGAAGGGATGTTCCCTCCAATGAAGACCCTTGCTCAAGGGCCTCTTAGTGGCAGTAATGAAGGTGACACAAGTGCACTCAGGGTACAAGGCTACTTAGTAGGGGAGCTCAGAACACCCCCTTTTCACCCCCCCCACCACCAGAACAAAACCAAACCAAATCTTTTTTTGGGTTCCTCAGATGACCCTAAATCACAATCAGTATGTTCCCCAAAATAAAATAAAAAACTGGCCTCAAGCCATTCAAGATTACATTTAAGATGTCCACTTATTTTTATTTATGTGCATTTAAACAACATATAAAGGACTTAATTTTCAAAAATCAATTTTACATACAGCCCTGCGATGGACTGGCAGCCTGTCAATGGTGTACCCCGCCTCTCGCCCAATGGACTGCTGGGATAGGTTCCAGCCCCCCCCCACCCACACACACACCACCCCCGTGACCCTTAATTGGAAATAATTCCATTCATGAGTTTTAAATTCAAAACGGTGCAACAAATGGTCTCCAATTATTGTTTTCCATTAAAATGTCCCTAAAATTCACCATAGCAACAAACAATAGAATTAATATTAAAGTAAACATCATAGTTTGGTGGCCATGTTGGATTCTATCTTGAATATCTGGCATGAGGCTAGTTTTTATTTTTGGGAACATTCTGATTGTGTTTTGGATTTGTCTAAGGAACCTAAAACAGTTGGTTTGGTAGACTTTGGTACAACTTTCCATGCCACCAGCTACAAAATAGACAAAAGGACAAAAACTAATCAAACAAATAAAAATTACCCCCAAACATTATCAGGGAAACAGAGACAATTTAACTCCATCCGAATAATAATCAACCCTTATTCTCCCCAACAACCGAGAAAGGGGGCATCAGATCCCTGTGACATCACAAGGCAAGAATAATAAAGACTTAAAAGAAAAATGTTTGATGCAGATCCAAATCACCACTAAAAATTTAATCAGTTCCCTCAACAAAATTTCATCAAAATCAGTCCACTATATTTTGAGACAATGTATGTCAATAAAATAGAAAGAGTCGTTCACATAACTTCTGCCCCTCATCTACTGGTTGGTAGAGGTGAATTATCCAGATGGAGAACTGAGAGGTCCAGGTCCCAGGTAACGAGTATAACGTGTGTATTTTTAACACAACATTGAACATTACATATGGATTGTGACTTGTTTCAATCCCCACAGTTGAATTACATGAGTACAGAAGAATATAACAGCCTGCCTTTAGGAGTATCTTTAGATTTTGTGTACTTGTAATTTATTTTGTCATAAAATTTACATGTTTTTCAAAGCTGTCCTGATACATAGTGTGTTAATTGTATAGAAGGAGGTGGTGATGATTATAGCAGCCGTTATCATATATATCTGCCTAACAACTGTCTCGGAACTTGTCACGTTCACCTAAAACAATTTACCCAGCAATGGAAGAGAGTTTTTCTCCGCAAAACATGTTCCCACATGTATCAGATACCCAGAAAACATGTGAGAAGTTAAAAGCAACCTGAGCCTGAGAGATCATGGGGCGGGTAAAAATTCTGTCTGAAACCAATGTGGAAAATTCTGAAATAAACCCAATGATAATTACATCTGTTATCACTCACACATCTCCCCTAAGTGCAAATTTAAATGTGCACTGCGGGAAGTGACAAGGCCAGAGCCTTGATGGCAAAAAAATGTGCTATCTCGTGCCTCACTTACATCACTGAGCCAGACCAGAATGAAGACAGTGAGATGGCACATTTCCAATGTGTTATGGTACTAGTGTAGATGAGCATTCAGACTTCTGCTCTAACCCTAATTTTTACTGGGAAAGTGGTATTTTATCTAAAATTACTTAAGCCTGTTTGTATTGAGAGTATTCTATCAAAAGGCTGTCCAGTATTAGCAATAAAAACTGGACCAATCAGTTGTTTGCTCCACAGTACTGTGTATTCTTTTGCCTTTACCAGGACATGATAAAATAACAAACACCTACCGTATTTTCCCGACTATAAGTTTTTTTTACTAGCTTGGCAGGTCCTGCGACTTATTTTCCAAAGCGACTTATATACGAAAAATACTGCATTGCCATGTATGGCCACAAGATGGCACCGTCTACATGCTTGACAAGCTGCTCCTGTATACTGAATGAGATACTGTGATTCACACTCCGGAGCAGTAACACACCATTAAGCTGGATGCCAACTGCCGTTAAGCAAGAAGAAGAAGCTCTGAAAGAGAAAAAGGCTCTTTGTCTTTGAGAACAAGTGAATTTAAAAATCATGCTCTCAAACTGAAAGACCACGCTCTGGAATAAAAAGAGGGAATATAACCTTTATATGACTCTGATAACACTTGTCTGGACTGTGTGAGACAACAAGAATAGCTACGGCAAGTCAGCTACAAATGTCCAACAAAAGAGTTTTTAAACATTTAATACATTGCACATTTACTTCACCTATGATCGTTTGTTCAGTGGCGACAAGAAGCAGTTTACTTGTGTTTTGTGCTTCGTACAGTAACATTAGTTAGCTCGTAAGCTTCTGCTTGCTAACGCTATATAACGCCGTTATAAATAAATAATGCGCTGATTAAATCCATTTTGCTTCTTGTTGCATGAAGCAGTAGCACCACGTTTCAAAAATAAATGCAACTTATAGACCGGTGCAACTTATATATGTTTTTTTCCTCTTCATGACGCATTTTTGGACAGATGCGACTAGTACTCTGGTGCGACTTATAGTCCAGAAAATACGGCACATCTTTTAGAGCAGTAAGAGCACATTTAGAAACAACATCAGCCCCAATAACTGTACTTTTATGCTTTTCTTCTCCTTTGATTTGGTACCATAAAATACCTTCGTAATGCTGAATCCAATCTTGATTCATATTGTTAGCACTGTGCTATAACGGTTTTACTTCAATGCATGAAGCAGTAGAGCTTCAAGGCCTGATTTTACTTCTGTGCTGCTGCATGTTGGCTTCGTCTCAACAGACGTTCTGAGACAGTTGTGCCACTAGGGGCAGCGTTACATACAGTTCCAGAAAATGTAGTAAAAGAAGACCAGCGAGGAAACATCATTTCCTCTGTTGTCATAGACTTGTCCCAGGTCTGTGTGACTTCCTCCACAGGAGTCGGACCACAGAGACGCAAAAGACAAGTGGACATCATCATTGGCTGAACCACACAGTAGCGAGTAGCTCAGACCACCATTTTCTTTCAGGTTTTGAATGAAGTTACACAATGTAAACAAAGAAACTGCTTACTGCTTACACTACAAAAGTTTGGGGAGGGGGAGAGCCGGTCATCCAGTCTACTGGCTAAATACTGAATGCTTCGCATTCAGAATTAGAATCATACTAATGCCACAGCCGTTGCCTGGGTGATAACAGAGGCAACTGAAAGTTTGAAGCCACCATATCGATAAATATTCAGTTTCATTGCACAAGAAGACAGTTATCAAAATCACTTACCTAATGTGATGTTATTTACAGAGAAGTCTACTGGAGTCCATTGGCAATAATTGATTTTCACCCAAAAATGCCAAGGCAATTCCTTATACAAAATGGCAGATGCAAATATTGCAGAAACAAGCTCCAGTCTTTTTTCATCTCTATGAGTCAGACACAACAGACTGGTGACACATAAGCCTTTGCAAATGTGACCATCAGAGCGCGCTGCGGAAATGGGAATGCAGTTGTGGCCCAACAAAAACTTCAAGTTGTAATTGAGTTGTTTTTGTTTGATGATGTTGGAGCTCTCAGCCAATCAGCGCCCCATGGTCAGGATAAGAGCCCCTTCACAATCAACAAACATGCTTAGAGCCAAACCTTCTTTATAGTGGCCGGAGTTAAGAAGAGGGGCTGGATGATCGAGACTGGTGTTAGCATAGCATAGCATGTTATTTCTCCGTGGGAGATAAAATGTTGTAAAAGAAAGCATTTACCAGCACACTAAGTGAATATGGTCCTCATTAATAAGATTGTTAAATCAGCTATATTGTTGTGCTAAACTAAGCTGATCAACACAAATACCTTTTTTTTTTTTACTAGTTTGGGAGGTAATGCGACTTATATTCCGAAGCAATTTATATATGAAAAATACTGCATTGTCATCTATGGCCATAAGATGGTACCATCTACATGCCTAACAAGCTGCTCCTTTATACTGAATGAGGTACTGTGATTCATACTCCAGATCAGAAGGTGGCAGTAATGCACCTTTAAGCTGGATACCAACTGCCATAAAACAAGAAGAAGAAGAAGAAGAGAGAGAGAGAGAGAGAGAGAGAGAGAGAGAGAGAGAGAGAGAGAGAAGTTCTTTGTCTTACAGAATGAGTAAATTTAAGAAATCATGCTCTCAAACAGAAAGACCACGCTGTGGAATAAAAAGAGGGAATATAACTTTCATACTACTTGGCACTCCACTTGTTTGGACTGTGTGAGACCACAAGAACAACACCGGCAGGTCAGCTAGGCTAAGCTGGTAAGGTAAGGCTATTATCTTTTACAAATGTTTTACAAAAGAGTATTCAAATGTGTAATTACATTGCACGTTTACCTCACTTATGATCATCTGTTCAGTGGCAACAAGAAGCAGTTTACTCGAGTTTTGTGCCTCGAACAGTAACATTAATTAGCTTGTTAGCTTCTGCTCACTAATGCAGTGGTTGCGTTATAAATAAATAATGCATTGAGTTTTCAAATGTTTAATTACATTGGATGTTAACCTCACTTATGATCATCTGTTCAGTGGTGACAAGGAGATTACTCAAGTTTTGTGCCACGTACAATAACATTAATTAGCTTCTGCTCGCTACTGCGGTGTTTGCGTTATAAATAATACACCAATTAAATTAATTTTCCTTCTTGTTGCATGAAGTGGTAGTACCGTGGTTTAAAAATAAATGCAACTTATATACCGGTGCGACTTATAGTCCGGAAAATACGGTAGTTAATTTACACTATGACAGAGTTGATTTAACACTCTTTTGAATGGGACCATATGCACTGACTGCAGTGTTAAACACTAAATATTTACTGTGTAGGTTTCCTGTGTGCTGTGCTTCTCCATATTTGATGTAAACATCGAGCGCCTCAATTTCCTCCAATATTTTGTTGTGATCCCAGCTTGTCACCTGATCACAGCAGTAACTAATCAGCTTCGATACTGCACGTCTGTTCATCAAAACGTCTCTGTCATTTGATTACCTATAATTCTCTTTTCTACCTCGGCCAGAGGCTGTGTAGACACGCAGCAGTGCAGAAGTAAAAATTGGCCCTAACTCACTTCACATCCTCCAATGCTGCCGGCCATTGTTACCTGTAAACAAAAAAACAATTAAAAAAAAAAAACCTCTTACTGAAGATCTACTATACACAGCCAGTGATTTGGATCCACACAGAGACACATTTGTACATATGGAATCTTTAAGAAGCATCAAGTGATCTGCTTTTCAATGCATTCAATTTAGTTCTGCTTATTTCATCCCACTGACCATGCCGTAGTTCCATTTTGTGCTTTGCAGAAGCTGCAGAAAGCAACCACAGGGCCCTTATCAGTAAGGGTGCTACAGTAAAGATAAGCGACAGGCAGTCAGTGCCAGAATTTCTTTTTCTTAATGAACAATAACACTCATCACTGGAATGAAAGAAGAGTGCTGACAGGATGCTTTGGCCTGATGTCTTTTTTCTGTTTCTCTTTCTTCTGGAAGATTTCTCTCATGATCCATTGAAAGCAGCTGAGCATCTGCGGGAAAGTGTGTGTGTGTGTGTGTGTGTGTGTGTGTGTGTGTCCGGGGGAAGGGGCGTATGCATTAAAGAGAGCACCATTTTAAGACAAATTCACTTCAAAGAAAACAGACAACTTTAGATCACCATAAAGTAAAAAAAAAAACAACCCATAAATGTCTTGTTTGTGCTATGAGAGCCCCACTTAGATGTTATAGGCGTAACTCTTGGTGTTCCTCGAGGTCCCTCAGGGATTTTGAAGATGAGGTGTGTGGAGTTCATCGTTACTTTGCTCCTTTTGTCACAGCTCAGGCACGCTGAACACAGAAAGGGACGGAGATGTAGAGGGTGGTGCGAGATGGTGATCAGACACAGCTGTTCTGGAGTCAAACATCAAGGTTGGAAGTGTGCGCTTTTTGCGTTCCGTGGGTCAGTCACATAATGACGCCTCGGCCCTGTCACACGGTTCCATTCTCTTGCCTCGGCTTGTGGATTGTTGTGCGAGCGGGCGTGCTCAGGGAGGGAGCCAACGTGCAGAGGAAGCCGGCCAGCAGGGTGAGACCGAGGCCCCCCCACGCACAGAACATGGACCAGCCATAGCCATGGCTAATGTCCTCAGGGAGGCCGTACATGTAGCGGGGGTAGCGGGATAACTCAAAGTTGATTCCTGCTACACATGTGCACAGGGAAATGATGCAGCATGTTCCTGTGTAAACACAAGACAAAACAATTGTTAAAAAGTTTCTACTTTGTTCAGTTAAACTTAATTCTTGCAGTACTCTGCTTCTTATCGCAGGACGCGGATACACTGACTCATGTCAAATTGAAATATCCTTAGATCATGACATTTAAGTCAAGTCTAGCCCATTCTCGAGTAAAATTCATCGTAAAACGTACAAAAAAGTAACGCACAAAAATTTGTACATATTCTTATGGTTAATTCACACCAGATCCTACAGTGAAGCGTTCCAAAAGGGACGCAGTGGCCGCTGAAGATAGCCTCCATTCTACTCAATGGTTCATTGTACACCAGCAGCGAAAGTGGCACGGTTCAGAAGCATCCCAGAAGCTGCGAGACACTGTGCTGCATGTTGAATACGCGCCTGGTCTACTTTCGTCGGATGCCGCTCCTGAAAGTAGCTCCACTGGCCAATCAAAACAAGTGGATCCATGCAAGATGGACGATGAGAAGTTAATTGTAGAGGTGGAGAAGTACAAACTATTGTACGACCCCACTGAACCATTTTATAAAGACAATACAAGAAAGAAGAAGGCCTGGAGGGAAATCGCGATGTTTTGAGAGTGGAAGGTAAGAAAACAATTTACGAAGTCTACTTACCGATTATAGAAACAAATTAGCTCAAGAACACAAGACGCTTCGCTGCTGAACTGAACGGAAGGAAGCAAAATCGTATCACTTTCAGAACGGAACACACGTCTCTGGTGTGAATCCCGGGTTATGTATTTTTCAGCCGAATTTCTACATCTCGAACGTATTCCTCCACCAGGAAGCGGTGATAACATCACCAACAAGACAGCGGATCATCCAAGCAACAAAAAAAAAATGCGGTAAGTCGTCTTATACTCATTATTAATCTTGTTATAACCCTAAACTTAACCCTAACCATAACCTTAACCAAAACTCAAACATGCCTTTCTGAATGTTAAATGTGAAATGCACATTGCACATGCACATGCACGTGGACATTTGTAGAAATATGCATAAAATATTGCACTTAACTTTTAGCATGATATATGAAACACATCGTGAGAATATGTCAACCATGTTCAACATGGTGAAAATGTACTTGAGCTCTTTTTGTTGTCTCCTATGTCTGCTCGTTTCTCTCATTCAATAATTTAAATCATCAAGTAATACTACACTAAAGAAAGCTGAAAAACACAATTTAAAAAGTTGTTTAATTAATCTAATAAAATATTGGTGTAATTAATCATATCGAGCCAGTGAATGATTGTCCCCAAACCTTTGAATCGAAGAAATTAACGAACTTACGTTGGATGAATACAAACTGGTTTGAGTTCAACTACGATTGTTAAATATAATCGACACATTGCTCAGCAAAGCTTCCAACACAACAGTAAAAACATACCAAAATACTGACATATTTATAGACTGTCATAACAATTTATCAGCACGACTCAAGAATGTTCTTATTGGGCAGATCCCATGAAGCCTTATGTACCTTCCTGTGTACCGCGTTTTCAAAATTCAGGTCTATTTTACAGGTGAAAAAGAAGTCAGCAGGTCACGGGGCTTTCTCTTATGGTGTTGACAGACTGATCATTCAAACTTAAAACATATTTGTTGACTTTATAATTACCTAACGTGCATTATTGGCTATTCTTTCACTTAACACTAATCACTACTCCCGGTAGGTTAGGATTTCATTCTCAATGTAGTTGAACTTTGAGCTGTATTAGTGAAACATAGGTTAAGATGGTTTTAATGTTTTCACATTATTCATATTGGTTCTTCAAATAAGCTGTCCAATCCCAAACCCTACTCCAAACATCCTTTTTCATCCCGTCTCCCTCGCCATTGTCCTGTCTCCTAACTCTTAGACTCCAGTGGAAGGTCACTGGGAATATTGACCTGGGTCTTCAAATTCAGGAGACGGATGTGTCTGTCTTTTCTCTGATGAGGTTCGTTTTCTCTGGAGTTGGTCTTCTCTGATACATCCCTCTTGCATTTCTGCATTTTATGTTGTATATTGATATTATGTGTATCTGTAACTGTCTGCCACAGAGTCCTCAACATCTGTGAAGAAGATGTTGATCAAGAAAGACATTTTGAGTTTGTGAATATGAAACTGACTTAGCAACAATCACATTTATTTTCAGAAGATTTGAAATTACAGTGAGCTTTGTCAAGTTATAAAGCATATGTAAGAAAATCATGTCTATAAAGATCACATCGGAGTGTTGTGCTGGAAGTTTTTACAGTACACTATATCGAACCATACCATCAGAGACATGTAGTTACCACCAAAGGTTTACCAGCACATGGTTTACCAGCAGATGACCAGCACATGGTTGACCAGCACAAATTTCCATCACAATCGATGGAAATTTCAGAATAACTGATATGAAAAGTCATGATACATTCCAGAAACTTAAAAAAAATATTTCTAAGGTTCTTGGACTTCAACAACACATAGTACAAGTCACTGTCTTCAAATGAAACAAAATGTAGTGCTATTGTAAATAAATGTTTACAGGAGTGACTTAAAATTTCTCCAAGGGCAGCTCTTCTTCAAAGAAGTCTCAAACATCTCAGAAAAAAAAAACATTTATGGGAAAAACAAAACCCTAGTAGGCCTCTAAGATCAGCTGAGGTCAGTGCTCAGGATGAGAAACAGATGGTTAAAAATTCGATTCAATTAAGGAAAGGTCATCATCACTTGTTTGCTATTAAAAAAATAATAAATAAAAAAAATTGGACCCATTGGCCACAAATGTCTGCTGACACATACGAAATTAGAACTTTATTTTGATCAATACATTATTTCTCTCGGTCTGCAATAAGCAGATCTTTGTACATACCTGTACCACTCACACTAATGCACCCTTTTCCTGTTGGATTGACCAAAAGGATAATGGCGGTTTTTGTTCATATTTGTTTATGAACAAAATAGCTCATCATTGTAGCAGGGATCACAATTACTGCAATTCATTTTTTAACATTTTTACTTGCCATTTTCTTAGCATGTTCATGACAATCATACTTACCTTTGGTTAACTTCATACTTTTGATTGATTTTGTTGTGATCTTTATGGTGCTCTATCTGGCACCGGTAAGCCACAGTAAGTGATCAAATTGTGAGTGACCTTTATTTCAACCTTCAAGGTCAGTCAAAGTCAAATCCAACAGCACATATTGAAAGTCCAAATATGACTTCCTAGTCATGTTCAATAACAACCATGGGCCTACTCTGGCTCCTAGTCTGTTCAATGCTTGCATGGACTGGGTGTTGGGTAAGCACCTTTGTCGTTGAGGAAAGATTTACTGACCTTGACTTTGCGGACGATACTGTGATATTTGTGGAATCAATGGATACCCTGTTTGCAGCACTTGAGAAGCTGAGTGAGGGATCAAAAGTGTCTTGGTTTGCAATTGTCCTGGATCAAGGCTAATCTTGATCCAGGCTTTCACTGACTTCGTGGACTCGGCTGTCAGTAGTGTATCTGTATGTGGTGAAAGTGTTGAACTTGTAGAGACAGTCTCTTGTCTCAGCTGCGACATTCATGTCTCTTGGTCCTCAGACTTTGAGGATGAGAGGCGACTGGTCTCTGGACAGAGGTGTTTTGCGACCTTTGCAGAAGAACAAAGTTCCAAGTCTTTAGAGTCCTGGTGGTTCCTTCTTACTGTATGGTTGTGATAACTGGGTGATAACCAGTGGTGTAAGGTGACTACTGGATGTCTTTAGTGCTAGATATCTTTGGAGAAGTCTTGGGTACTGCTGAAATTACTTTGTATCAAATCAGCTGACAGTAATTTTGGATCTATCACTTCTGATTTAAGAGTTATAAGCCTCTGAAAATGTTCCCCCTTTCAACTTGTATTTGAAGTGGAGCAAAATTCTGACCATGCTGAATTTTTCCAAGTGAATACTGGCATCCACCAGGGATGTATTCTGGCTCCTACACTGTTCAATGCTTGCATGGACTGGGTGTTGGGTAGGGTTGTGGAAACCAGTGGATTAGGTGTCTTTGTTTGTGAGGAAAGGTTTACTGACCTTGACTTCGCGGACAATGCTGTGATCTTTGCGGAATGAATGGATACCTGATTACAGCATTTGGGAAGCTGAGTGAGGAATTGGAGTGTCTGCGTCTGCGATTGTCCTGGATCAAGACTAAGATCCAGACTTTCAATGACTTCCTGGACTTGGCAATCAGAAGTGTATCTACATACAGTGAAAGTGTTGAACTTAGAGACTTTCACTTGTCTTGGCAGTGACGTTCATGTTCTCTGGGACAGAGGTGTTTGGCGATGCCGATATCTTTGCAAGAGAATGAAAGTCCCAGTCTTTTGGATCCTGGTGCTTCCTGTCTTACTGTATGGTGGTGAAACTTGGACAATAACCAGTGACCTAAGGTGATGAATAGATGTCTTTGGTACTTGGTCTCTAGAGGATCCTTGGATACTGCTGGAATGACTTTGTGTCAAATGAATTACTTAGGGAGACTAAGATGAGAAGTATCACTTCTATTGTGAGGGAATGTCAACTGCAACATTTTGGCCATGTGGTACATTACTCTGGGCATGATCCAGCTCACAGGTGCTTCAGTTTTGAGGACCACAGCAAGGCAGATAGATGGCTACTTTCTAGATGTGAGGATAAACTGGTTGTTTGCCTTGGTGGTTGTCATTGAGACCTCGAGGTGGTTCTATAGTGTGGTGGATGCGCTGTAAATAAATATTTTCCAACTCCAAGAGACCTTTCATCCGGGTCCTAATTTCCCCTCAACCTGACAGCCAAGAAATAGGCCTTTAGATGGCTGTCATTGTAACCACAGAAAATATTGCAAGAAATAGGTTCATAAATAACAAACAAGGAAGTGCACACCAATACCGAAGAGGTGCTGACTACAAAAACAAATATAAATAACAAGACCAACGTAGTCGCACAAAACCCACAGCTTCGATGCAAAAAATGCATTTAATGTATGATCACCACCAATGTTTCAACTCAAAAAGTCTTCCTCAGGGTGACCTTTTTTGTGTGACTACTTTGGGCTTGTTATTTAGAGATACTTTATATAAAAAAAAATAGATAAATGGTGTCAGCCCAGTTAAAAACACAAAAGATTAGGACAAATAATACAACAAAAAAAGGTTCTCGTAGCTCATTTGCAACAGTCTCGGGTAGAATTATATCTCATCCAATAGATGGACATACAGTACATACAACATAATGAAATTGGTACAAACCAAATTAATTAAAGTTTTGTGTTTTAACATAAATTTTTATTTTTATGTCATGTTTCATTATTGTATTAATCCAGTTCTGTAATTTGATGAGTGATGGTGAATGTTAATGCACATTCCTGTGTGTACAAGCAGAATGTATGCACGTCATGAGCTCACCAATAGCATATTTGTATACTGCGCTGTACAAATAGCAGAAACACTCAGATTTTTGGTGGTCTATGGAACAATAGCTTTCTGTATCCTCACAATAGCAATGCACCAACACTGCAACTGACCAACACGCCCATGAGCGCACAGATGAGTGCAAGTACACTTGCGTTTTAAAGAACATGGGTGCTGGATGTGAAAATGACAACTGCATCAACAAGAAATTAGCAATGACATTTGCATTGCGCCATGTGCTGCTATGCGCCGGGTTAAGTTAGGGCCCATAGTGGAAAATGTTTGGATT
>OMMV01195068.1:0-12528 GCA_900302635.1 Chatrabus melanurus
TATTGATCGGGGGTTCAAATCCCGGTCAGGACATACATCTAGTAAGGATCCCCAGGCTAGACCCCCAAAGCTACCCAAGCCTACCTAGTTATCATTAGGGTTGCCAACCGTTCCTTGAAAAACGGAATCGTTCTGTATTTAGAAACAAAAGTACGCGTCCCGCATTGAGCTGAAAAGGGACGCACTTTGTCCCGTATTACCGTGAGAATCAAAAATAGTCTGTAAAATGTCAATGGAATTAATTATTGACAGTGCGCTTTATATGAACATTTACGGTAAACTTATTCCCAGCCCTCTCCTGCTCTGTGACCAATGAGCTGACAGCACACTCCCACACGAATATGACAATACAGAATCTGGCTCATCTCATTGGTCGAGGTACTGTTGCTTACGAAGAAGATACCCGAAGACAATAGACGACAAAGCAGCGTGGGTGACACGGATTCACAGGTCTCGGACACTGCCGACGGTACGCATTTGAGCAGTAAAGTTATTACTCCTCCGAGAAAAAAAAAGAAAAGGCTGCAAAAATACAGACGCGAAGGTATGTGCGTCATGTGGCTGTCTGAACGATAAACGCTGGATAAGCACTCTGATTATTTTATAGCGAATCAAACACTATAAATAGGTCAGACATATGATCTGTTCTGTAGACTCTAGGTATACGTGTCCTCTTTAGATTTTTTGATGCAAAGTTAGACGTGTTCCACTGTGTTCTGACTGCCGTTTTTTTTTTTTTTTTTAAAGGCTAAGCATACGTTTCTGTTATACGCCACTGTGTGACAGGGCTTTAAGACGGAGTGCTTTTGATATTTGTCAATTTTAATAACATGTAACATGTTTTAATAACACGTTGTATATCTGCAGACCACAGAAAGCACGGTGCTTCTGTGGAGCGGACTCACGTCATTATCAGCCTCTTGCCACACGATGGCAAAAGGTGACACCCTTTCCGTTTGCTCTGCAGTACAGCGCGCTCCTAACGTCGAAGAAGAAATGAAACCGGCTTTAATGTGGATGCAGATATTTTCAGACACGGCCACGTGCCGGATTCATTTAGAACCGGAGCTCCTGACGAAACTGGAGCAGTGTGGGCGAGGCCTCATTGTCAGTTTTTCCTCGCAAGAACCCTGGGTTATTATGGTGAGGGTAGGGTTAGAGTGACTGCCAATCAGATCATGCTCAGACTAATCCTAATAGCGTTAGAAGTCGCATTATTTACTCTGTATTTTCGGTTAAGACTTGAGTTTGTTTTCCCGTTGAACAAACGTTTCCCTTTTGCCAGACGAAGGAATGTTTATTTCACTTGAAACATTTGGTTTCTGACTGTCTTTGTAAGGAAATGCCCTACTAGTTGTTTTTCAAGGGATTTCCTGGGCATTCTTACACTTAGGCCAGAAGTAGTTGCTGTGTTATCACACAGTGCTTCGTGGCCAATCGAATGCGTGAGAGTTACTTCAGAACATTCCAAAGTTAAACAATCCTCTCTTGATGAAAACGAGATGACCACTCGTTGATGATCTGTTGTGGCGCGAAAACAAATCTAAAGAACAGTGAAAGAATAGATGGTATGGCAAGAATTATTGACAGAAGAGGAAAATGGAGCGAGAGAGGTCAATGAAAGAATGAAATTACAGTGAAAATTGACCATATTCCAAGTTTACGTTTCAATGAATTTTGCGCATGAAAGTGCACCAAATGTTACCATTTCAAGTTAGAAATTTCAAAATTTTCTCCTTCAGACCCTCCATCTCCACCTTGGTTGCTTCGCTTCCTCTCTTCCAAGGATTCACTTATTTAAAAATTTCCCAATGACATGCGTGATATATGCATTAGTAATAACAAATTGCATGAATTGCAAATTTTCATATTGTACATTTTACAGACAAATTGACGACCAATAAGAGGTGAAATGTTACAAATTTGTTACTGCTCCCACTTTTCTACTTCTTCCACTATATACAGTACTGATTATGAAATTGGAGTTCACCTGTATTTAAAGTATATGTGCTTACTGCACAAGCCCTAGTCCTATTGGAGGTGTGTAGCACTCAGAGACTGCACATTACATAAGATTCATTTAGCTGACACTTTTATCCAAAGCAACTTGCAAGTGAGGAATCACAGTCAAGCTACATTTCAAAGAGGAACTCCAGCATAACAATAAATACTATCTTTAAAAATTAAAGGAGACTTTAGCATAATGATAAATACCATGTTTACGTACATATACAGTCCACCAAGTGATTGCACACAAATGTAAGCAATGAAAGGAAGCGAGAGAAGAGAAGTATATGGTAAGTGTGAGGTAGGCATGACAGGGTTGTTAGAGATGTTAGGAGAATAGGTACTCTTGGAAGAGGTGGGTTTTCAAGAGCTTCTTGAAGGTAGGAGAGGGATGCCCCTGCTCTGATAACATTTGATAGCTTGTTCCACCAACGGGGGACCACAAACGAGAATAATCTGGATTGCCATGGCAGTGCCTGACGCCACTCCTTGGAGGAGCGCAGCAGCTGATGGATGGCATAGGCCTTCACAAGAGCATTTAAGTAGATGGGTGCAGACCCAGTAGTCACTTTGTACGCAAATATAAGTGACTTGAATTTGACGCGGTCGGCAACCGGCATCCAGTGGAGTTTGATCAGGAGTGGGATAACGTACCCTTTTGGGTTGATCAAAAACCAGATGTGCCACTGCCTTCTGAATCATCTGCAAGGGCTTCACTGTGCAAGCCAGGAGGCCCGTTAGAAGAGCATTACACTGGTTGAGGCGAGAGATAACCATGGCCTGTACCAGCAGTTGGGTGACATATTGAGTTAGGTATAGCCTGATTTTTCTTATGTTAAATAGTGCGAAGCCTCACGACCGGGAGACAGGCGCAACATGGTCCAAGAAGGATAGTTGCTCATCATCTTGCCATCCTGGTTGGCGTGAGAGATAGAGGTGATATTTATGTTGATTTTGTGATGTATAGAGTGTTTGGCTGGGAAGACCAGCAGTTCAGACTTGGAGAGATTTAGTTGAAGGTGGTGTTCCTTGATCCATGAGGATATACCTGAGACACAATCCATGATATGCGTCAAGACCATGGGATTATCTGGCGGGAATGACAGAGTTGGATATCATCTGCGTAGCAGTGATATGAGAAGTCATGAGAGCGGATAATCGGACCCAGGGAGGTGGTATATATGACAAAGAGAAGTGGCCCCAGCACTGAGCCTTGGGACACCCCTGTGGAAAGGCAGTGAGATGCTGACGAATGTCCTAGCCACGATACATTAAAGGAATGCCCAGTGAGATAGGACTCAAACCAAGAATGTGCTTTGCCTGATATGCCCATGTTTGAGAGTATAGACAGTAGTATGCCGTGCTAAACCGTATCAAAAGCAGCTGATAAGTCAAGTAGGAATAGTGCCAAAGACTGAGGCCTAGTCCACACTGCTCCGGTTTCATCAGGAGCTCCGGCTCTAAATGAATCCGGCACGTGGCCATGTCTGAAAATATCTGCATCCACATTAAAGCCGGTTTCATTTCTTCTTCGGCGTTTGGAGTGCGCTGTACTGCAGAGCAAACGGAAAGGGTGTCGCCTTTTGCCATCGTGTGGCAGGAGGGTGATAATGACGTGGGTCTGCTCCACAGAAGCACCGTGCTTTCTGTGGTCCGCAGATATACAACGTGCAGCTTATACAACGTGCAGCTTATACAGTGCGATGTTTATCACTAAACATGTTATTAAAATCCACAAACATGTCAAAAACACTCCGTCTTAAGGCCCGTCACACAGTGACGTGTAACAGAAACGTATGCTTAGCCTTTAAAAAAAAATGGCAAAGTCCGAACACAGTGGAACACGTCTAACTTTGCATCAAAAAAACTAAAGAGGACACATATACCTATCGTATACACAACAGATCGTATGTCTGACCTATTTATAGCGAGTGTTTGTCCAGCGTGCAGCGTTCAGACGGTCACGTGACACACCTACCTTAGTGTCCTGCGCCGAGAACTCCACGTCCTTTTTCTCCACGCCGTCCAAGAACGAGAAGTCTCACAAGCCAGCGGTGGACAGGAGGACATCCTAAAAAATAATCCGCCAGCACAGAGCTGTGTGTGTATCGCCGTCTCATTTTCCTCCTCCGTGACAGCTTTCTGTGGCTCCGCCTCCAGACTGGGAGAACTCTCGCAGAACAACATCTGCACTGTAGGAACTAACTTATTTCAAACTTTCCCCTAACTTAACTAAGCTATGCATAACTAATGAAGCATCTGTTTCTGTCGCCGTGTGTTGTGACCGCAGATTTCACCTGTGGAAGTGTGTGAGATCTTCTTCTGCGTGCTACACAGACGCGTTCACAGCGACAGGACATAGCGCTGCTTCCTCCCGCTGGCAGTTAATATTACTGCACCGCTTCCCAAAATAGATGGATAGGCAGTCCACACACAGACGCAACTGCAGCGGTTTCAGATCGCTCCACTTTGGAGAGCGGATTCGAAAGACTCCGGTTTGGGGCGTGGACTACGGCTGATTAGTGTGGATGAAAGGCCTAAACGGATAGATACTTAGCCGGCTTTCTGTGAAACCGGAGTAGTGTGGACAAGGCCTGAGCTGCTGCTTTTGCAGTTTTTAAGGCTTCTGTCACACATAGTCGTTTCAGTGGAGTAGCCCCATTCAAAGCCCATTGATTTGGATTAAGAAGGTCATTCCGTGAGAGTAAATCTGTGACCTGTTTGAAAACCGCCCTTTCAATAGCTTTAGATAGGAATGAGAGAAGCGAGACCGACCAATAGTTCTCAACCTGAATAGGATTGAGAGAAGTCTTTTTAAGCAGAGGTGTTACCCGGGCCATTTTTACATGTACTCAACAAAGCCTCCATGATGTCACCCAGAATTTTTCTGAAGCACGGGTTTGAGCCACAAATGGGGCGGTTCCAAATGTCGGCACCTTTGCCGTGCCTGGCTTCACCAAACTTCCAGCAAACCCATAAATGGATGAAGAGGTGGAGCGTGGACAAGACTGATGTGACCTTGGCGGGACGAATGAATCCTGAAAATCCCCCTTCCCCCAGTCTCATATTTACAAAACAAGCTAAAGCCAACAGGCTAGTCTTGCTTAGGGTGCTTAATTAATGCATTTTTTGTGTGGACTGTACGGTGGTTACCATAACGGGTAGCTTGGGCTCTGGTGTTAAAATTGATGAGCAGAATACTGCCTTTGTAACCGTAGGGTAACACTGGAGCGAACATCAGCAAGCTATTGATATCCAGCTAATTAGTGCTAACAGTGCTAACACACAAATGAAATAATACTCAAATTTCACTCAAACGAAATACTGGAGCACAGATTTCTTAGATGGTCCTTTCATACAATTAACCACACAGTAAGCCATATTATCTCAGATATTTGCAATAAAATGCTCAGAAAGGACAAATACGGTCGAGTCCACAGCACCTAGCTGCCTTTGACTCGACCCGCCTGCACACCACCTGTCACCCAAAGCGACCATTCCCGTAATTATTCATGACTTTATGGTTTAAAAAATAGCTTAAACTGATGAGTTATGTAAAAATTCCCCCATCTTCTACTGTTGTCTTGAATGGAGAAATTAGCTATAGATACTTGCGTATCTGTGGGAATTGACTCACTTTTATAGCCAGCCTCAAGTGGCCACAATGTTTGGCACATCTGCGCTGGCTTTATTTTTCAGGAGTGGAGGTTGGAGCTTGGTTGCACCATGCAAGAGGGTGGGATTTGATAGTTGCCAGTGGTTAAAGGGAAAAACTTTTAGTATAGCTGTACCTGCAATAAAATTTACAGTTTATAATTCAGAAGGAACATAATAATTTATAACCAGCACTCATATTTTTACACACGCACACACATATACACACAAACAAAAACAACAGTCTGATATTGAAAAATGAAAAAAATGAAAAATGGAGAAATTAGTCTTTCCTTGCAAGAGATAAATATTATGGATGCAGAGGGGAATGTGTGACAGCTAGCGTGATCTTCAAAATGAATGACCGCTTCCATTAAAAACCGTCTCCCATCATCTAGCAGCATCACACTGAAAAAATTATCAACAATCGCAAAGTAATTTATTCAGAATTTGTAACTTTTTGCATAATAAAAACCCCCCAGCTACATTGACCTTTGTAGTTCAGTTTTGCACGATTCAGTAACTGCAGGTTGATATATTCAATAAACATGATATCTATTCCCAAATTCAGACAGAGCTTAGAGTATCCTCTCTGTAAGGTGGCTGAGTACAAGCTGCTTTCTGCTGTGGTTGTATGCATCCATGTATATGTGTACAGCCACGATCAATATTCTTTGCCAGTACACTGTAGTGGTGCAAAGGTCTTGGCACTTGGAAAGTAATTTGTTTGCGGTCAAGTATAGCAAGTACAAAAATAAAAATTACTAGTTGCATCGTATTCTCAGGGTGCTGAACTGGGGTGAGGAAACAAATTGTAATTGGTCCTTGTGGATTCACAAAAGTTATTCTGCGGGTTTAGGGATTGGTCAATAACATGAAAATATTTTTAACAAGTTTTTATTGGAGACGTGCATTGCAGTGATTGAAGCCAGTGGCAGGCAAAGTTGCCAAACTCTCCTTGACAATACACCAGTCTGAGTTGTGATTTGGTGGAGTTTATTAAGTTAAGTTTATCCAGTTGGCATACAGAAATTCGCTGTGTAAAATTCCTTTTACACAGAAGCTTGTGTTTACAGATGATTAATATAACCTGAGGTCATTTCTATGGATCGTTTTACAGAAGGTAAAAGGCGCCTAAATACTTGCATGGATTTGCGCAGTCCGTATGGCACATTCGGATGCGGCAAAATACTGATGATTTCTGGTAATAATTATTTCATCCCATCTCCACATATAAAACCTGTCCCATCCGAATAAATTTTGCAATCAGGGATTTATCAATCAATCAATCATACTGCACGCCTGACAAGATTTGCATGGAGGCAAAAGGTGAGGAAATATTTTACAGCTTTGCTCGCTGACCACAATCTCGTTCATCAATAAGGTAAGAAACCGTGCCCGTTTTTATTAATCCAAATGTTTTTGAATGAATTGAAGACTGTGTTATTCAAGTAGTCATAATAATATTAGCAGCAATTGTTAGATTGAACAGTCGTGTCACTAGCTGGGGTTCCATTACACATTTGCGCAAAAGTTAAGCGATATTTTCAGAATGTCGACAAAACACTATAGTGAAATTGACAGCATTTCCATTGAGTGATGGAATGTGACGGGTTTTGTCCTCTTGCAATAACTGTCATTCCAGCGAGGGTCTCACGCTAACTGTAATTCTAATAGTCATGGCAACGGAAGGGTACGTCCTGCTAAATAATGCCGTTTCATTGTTTTCAAATTCTATATTGCCGTAATGTTGTTGCTTGTAAGGTTTAACGAGCTCTCATTCTGTTCCTCTGTTCACACGTACCAGGCCATGTATTTTAGAATGTCATGTGACTCTTTATGTACGACATGTGACCTGTAATAGCGGAAAAAGTGTTTCCATTGCAGTTTTGCGAAATATGGCTTTTGTGAGTCGCCTGAAAAACCACCTCGTGAATGTAAAAACTTTTTTTATGATATTTGAGTTTTTTTTCCTTCTTTTTAAAAAAAAAAATACACCTGTTTCCATTTAGTGTATTTTCAATAGAGGCGATTCCCTGTTCCGCGCGGAGTGTGATAACATCCGAAGTCAAACAGTTTGAAGCCAGTATGGATTAAACATGGTGGAAGGTTGTGTATTAAAGGATAAAATGATTACATTTTGGACAGAATTGATCATATGTCATATATCATATGGCCACACAGAACCATATATTATAGTGTCACAAAGAATTAACGTGCATGAGTCTGAGTCAAACATGTAAGGCGTGGGTGTTGTGTTCTGAATGCCGCTTCCTGTTGTATGATGGTTTCAATCCAGTAGAGTGCACATGCTGTAAAGAGTTTTGAGAGGCCAATCATCAAGTAAGCATTGCTTAATATTCTAAAAAAGAATTGCTTAATCAAAAAAGAATGGCCTTATCAACAGATGAAGTCCATAGCTCAGAAAGACACTGCGCTATGGAATTATCAGATTACATTTGCTGAAGTGCACATCCTTCCTCTGTTTTGCTAAACAAATAAATGTCATTAAATTTTTCGTTTTACTGCACCTCCTGTTCTTTAACTTGGCAGACCATTTCCTGGCAGGGTGCACTGCTGTTTCCTGTTCTGTGATTCAGAAATCCACGCTGGAGTGTTTCTGTTGGATTGAGTGCAGAGAGATCTGACAGGAGTGTAGACTGCCAGTTCTATGGCGCGGAGTAAAATCAAATCAAATAGTCGAGTTTATATTTTAATAGTTGAACAAACGCGCTCAATTAACTAGGATTTTGTTTGGAGCTATTTTTGCAAATTTTTCTGGTTTGTGTCAGAAACCTTAGAAACGGTCGGCACCATGCCTTTATTCACTCTTATTTCCAGTTAAGCCATCACAAAATAAATTCAAGCACTTACATTATTACCTCCGCCAAGGAGGTTATGTTTCCGGTTGCGTTGGTTGGTTTGTTTGTTTGTTAGCAACTTAACGGAAAAAGTTCTGGATGGATTTTCATGAAATATTTTTTGCTGATAGCCCTGGATTGACGGAACAAATGATTAATTTTTGGGAGTGATCCAGATCATATCTGATCATATTCTGGATCCAGGAATTTTTTTAAATTCTGAAAATCCCTATCTCTCATCATTGCCGAGATTTAAAAAATTCATATCTCCATCAGTTCTTGAGCGATTAATATGAAATTTGGACGGGACATGTAGAGTGGCAACCTCTATCACCATACCAAGGTTCATCCGGATCGGATCCAGAATCCGGATTTGACATCACTTTCAATTTTAACATTGAAAACCCCATTTAACATCTTTAAAAGTTTTATAATTCTGAAATCCCATCAGATACAGTTCAAGTTCACTGCACATGGAGAGAATCCCATGGGCAAACATTCACCTACATTTCACCTGGATCTCCTCAGGACTACTTTGCCTTGTGGAATTCTATAGCAGGACACATAGTGATATGTGTGTGGAACCTTACGGCGTGGCGGAGGTTTGCGCTCTGAGTGCTTCTAGTTTGAATAATGATTTGATGCAGTTTCTGTGGCCAGCTGCCACAAATAAGTTCAGCTAAATGCTAATAACGGTATCTTTGGCAAGTAACATGCAAATTGGCAAGCTGCCTGTTAAAAATTTCCAAGTGTTAGGAAATGGTATTGATGGCAAAATTGAAACGGAGATCGGTACGCATCGAAACCTAAGTGAAACCTTTGATCCGAAACATTGTTCCGAGGTCTGTATTACGCGGAGGATGTCACGTGACTGTTCCATTCAATCCATTACGTCACCAGTGATTTGGAACGTCACCGCTGCTTTGAACCGCTTCAGAATTGAAATTCAGTATAATACGCGGTGTGCTTGTTATCTTGTTTCCAAGACAAAATAATAAATAAAATACTACAATAGCACGAAATGAAAATGCATATTTATTTCATATCTGAATTATTATTTGTCGTGTACATGCGTGATTGGCGGCTGATTTACCACCTGACATATGTAAAACATTTAAAGGCTCTTCCAAACTGCAGTGTATTTGCGAAGTCTTGCCTCATTTACCCGTGTGTCTTGTACCGAGCGTTGATTTGTATTTTGAAAATCTATTGAAATGGATGGGAGTAGAAAGCGCCTCAGTCCTAGTATGGTTGACCAAATCGTTTTTCTAACTAAAAATACTTAAATGTACAGAAGCACAAATACTGACTGATTTCTTTATGTACAAAAGCACCCCCTACAAATACTGACTGAATAAAAAAATAAAATAAAATATCCTTCCATAAAATGATACTATAAAGTTTATGATAAATGATACTATAAATCAACAAAAAAAGTTACAAGAGACAAGAAGACTCAAGTCAAAAATCCAGTGTTTATTGAGTGTAATATTATAAAATCATACATTTATTTGGCCACCAGATGTCACTGTAGGAGATTTCGAACGTTCCAAAAGATCGATTCTTTTTCTCAATCAATTGTTCTAGATGATTCAATCTCTTGAATGTTCCATTTCTGCCATCATTACCCAATGGTTTAATGTCAAAACACCACATACAGAAAGATGAGTGTAATCACAAAATATCTACAGCAGGGGTCACCAACCCTGTTCATGGAGATCACCTGCCCTGCATGTTTACCAACTCTTCCTGCTCCACCCACTGCTAATTAACTAAGTCAATCAAAAGCTAGCACACACCAGACTTGATAATCAGCTGTGGCTGCAGCAGTAACACATCGAAAACGTGCAGGGCAGGTGATCTTCAGGAGCAGGGTTGTTGACCCCTGATCTACAGCAACCAGTGCTCCGTCTTTGGTGCACCTACAATATGAATAATGGGATATTGGCCTGAAGGCCTTGTGTCCCCTGTCGCACGGTGGCCATGCACTGAATGTATGGAAAGTTATCGCAAGTACCATATGTAGTACTGTCATTTTCGGGTTTTTTTGCTGTGTGACCTTGGAAAGTAGAGCAAGGTCACTCATCATCGAACTCATCCAACACCTGTAGGGGATGCATCTTTGGTACAAATTTGGTGGCCGTGCACTGAATGTATGGAAAGTTATTGCGAGTACTGTTATTTATTTATTTTTTTGCTCTGTGACCTTGGAAAGTAGGTGAAGGTCACGTATCATCAAAGTCATCCAAGACCTGTATGGAATGCATCTATGTTTCCCCCGCCGGGGCAACCGGGGACGAGTTATAAAAGAAGCAGCAGCTGCCACAGCAACTGTTTTTAGCCAATCAACATTTAATATGAACAATGCCTTCCCCTTTGTATCTTATTTAATCATTTGCAAAGGTAAATTGGCATAAAGGAGAGCCATGGATGTCTCATCAATTCGCCGTTTGGTACTGACCCATATTGGCTCTACTTTAGAGTCGTTTTTTTTAAGGGGGTCATATTATACAAATTTTCAAGAAGCTAATTTCAATCTCAAAAATGTACAGGTTTGTTGACACAAACAACCTTTAGACCAGGGGTCACCAACCCTGTTCATGAATATCACCTGCCTTGCATGTTTTCCAATCCCTCTGCTCCACCCACTCTTAATTAACTAAGTCAGGTGTGCTCAGCCAATCAAGAACAAGCAAACACCAGACATGACTAATCAGCTGTGGTTGCAGCAGGTGCACTTGGAAAACATGCGGGGCAGGTGATCTCCAGGAGCAGGGTTGATGGCCCCTGCTTTAGACAATGAGGAGATGCATCCTTAAAAATACCCATGTTCAGGTCTCCAAGAAGCAGTCTATTTCTTGGTCTGTTGCTTCAAATGGAAAAGAGCTGCTACCGACCATGTAAAACTCAGTTCTTTTGGCTTCTCCCAATTTCAACTCTGGGTCATCACAGCATATCCGATATGGATCTGCATGTTGATTTGGCACAAGTTTTACGCCGGATGCCCTTCCTGACGAAACTCCACATTACATGGAGAATGAACAGGGCTGGGCTTGAACAAGGAACCTGCTGCTTTGAAAGTGATGGCACTTAACCTCTTGGCCACCACGCTGCCTGCTACCTTGTCCAATTTTCAAATCCAGAGGGAGTCTCTCTCTGCCTCTGTCTTATATACCACTTGGGTGTGTTCCACCGAGCACAGACCCGCTTCCTGGGCGTGTCTCACAGAGAAGGTCCAGATGTTGACTTTTGTGACGTACGCCACAAAACGACCTGTTTCAGGCTTAATCTTTGCTTATAGCAGTGGCATGTCTACATGCACAGTCCTACATTTATGTGACTTCAAGGATGTTATGCGTGGACCTCAACCATATTTTAAAAAATGCAGAAGCCTGGTTTTTGCACAATGTGGCCCCTTTAAAATACAATCCCAATTCAGAAAAAGTTGGGACGATAGGGAAAATGCAAATAAGAAAAACTCCTGGTGATCCTTGCATTTACTTTGACTTCTATTTCATTGCAGACAGTATGATCCCAAGATATTTCATGTTTTGCATGATCAACTTCATTTCATTTGTTAATATACATCCATTCCTGTATTTAAGGCCTGCAACACATTTAAAAAAGTTAGCATGGGGCAATTTAGGGCTTGTAATGAGGTAAAAACAGTTCAATAATCATGTTATTTCAAACAGGTGATGTCAACATGATTGTAATCATGGTCCAAAAGCAGTATACAAAAGGCTGAGTCTTTGAGAAGCAAAAATGGGCAAAGGATCTCCAGTTCGTCAACAAATGCATGAGAAAATTATTGAAATGTTTAAAAACAATGTTCTTCAAAGAAAGATTGGAAGGGATTTGCATATTTCTCCCTCTACAGAGCATAATATCATGAAATGATTCAAGGAATCTGGAGGAATTTCAGTGCGTAAAGGGTAAGGGCACGACTAAGCTGAATACCTGTGGTCTCCGATCCCTCAGATGGCGCTGCATCAAGAACCGTCAT
>OMMV01195069.1:0-11114 GCA_900302635.1 Chatrabus melanurus
AGTCGTCCATGTGTTCATTCGTGGCGCACGAATGTCGCTCCACACTCCCGCAAATGACGGCCAGCATCCAGTGAATCCCGCCTGGCACTCGCTCGACATCCAGGCGCATTTTTGGGACGAATATCCCTACGTGCTCCCACACATGACGAGCGAATGCCGCGTGCGTGTCGAGCGTCATGCATGGGCCATCCGCTATCGTTTCGCACTCGGCCAAACTCGCATTTTTCGCCGCAATGTCGCGGCTCCATCAGGTCCCGACTGCCCTCCGACAGTCGTAGCCCAGTATGATAGGCCCCTAAGACAGGAAGCACAAGGACCCTAAAGACTTGAACCTTCGTTCTCCTACAAAGGCACTGCCATCGCCAAAGGGGTCATCCACAGCATGGTGGTGCCCAGGTCCAAACTTGAGGCGGCTCATGGGGCTGGGCACCTGGAACATCCTTTCTCTCAATAAGTATGACCATCTTCCACTGTTGTCAAGCGGTCTTCCAGCCAAGTACTATTCAGGACCTACTCTGCTTCACTTCTAAGATCTGATAGGATCAGGTGTACATAGAGCAGACTGGCTGCAATTTTTAATTAATTAATTGATTTTTTTGTGCAAGCAATTTATTTTTTACATAAGTTCATTTGCCATTATGCCTTTGTTACAACCAGTCTGCAACTAATCGGATGGAGAAAGTGCACAGCGGCTCCATAGGTGCTGAGGCGCGTGGCGTGGATGAAAAGAAGCACCAGCTGTTTTTGAACTATGACACGAATGTGTTGATGGAAGACACAGAACAAGAGGCAGCAAACAGCAATCCCTGCCCACATCTGACATCAGTTTTATTCCAAAATCTAAAACAGTTGCGTGATAAAGTGTTTGCTGTGCCTCCCAAGAAACTCTGTAATCTCCGCTTTTAAAAACTTCCAACCTCCGCAAGCACATTGAAAGGTCATGTGAAAGCATACTTATACTCTGTTTTATAAAGGGCTAAGAAATGTCCAAATAGCTTATTTGCCAAGTATTGTGTGTGTCATTTATTGTTGTCCTATAATTCCTATAGAGGCCCGTTGGTGTTGGTGCTAATCTTTGGATTCTGTAGTGTGAAGTGGATGAGAGTCTATGACTCTCCCTGGATGGAACGCCAGACTGACGCAGGTTACTTCCCCAGCCAAGGACGGTGGCCATTGACAGCTGGGTGGACTGAGACAATGCAGATTAAGTGTCTTGTCACAGACAGGTAGCATGAATGGGATTCCCAGGTCTACATATTGGCAGGCCAGCTCTTTGTTCACTGATCTACCTGCTCTACATTATGGCTGTAATCACCTAAAATGGTTCCAGCACTATTTTCATTTTCATTGGACATGCGCTGTGGAGTTGGCGCGCAGCTTGTCGCACAGTGCACTCCAATTCCGCAACACTTCGTCCTGCTGAACTCAAATTGCAATTAAAAAGGAAATTTGTGTGCACAAGCTGAGAGCAGGTGTCGCATGTGATGTTTTCTGCAGTATGATTTCTCCAAGACAACTGTGACTATGGCCTATTTCTCCTTTCTCACAATTTTGTCTGCAGAACAAAAAGATGCACAACATCTCAAATTAGCCTCTTTTTAAGTTTCAAAAGAGATCGCATCAAGCCCCTAAATAACTCTCCGACACAAAATAAAAACTAAAATTAGGTTGAAGTTTGAATGTCACTTTTGTCTCTGGAGCTGTAGAAGAGCAGATTTTGAGCAGTAAAATGTTCCTCTGGGAACATGCTTGAGCTCACGCTTACACATGCAACAGAAACAGGGGGTTACCCCCCCACCACCAAAGTTTTAGAATTTTCATGAGACAGCTGTGAGAAAACCCAGTTTTAGGGTTGAAAAGTTGAGTAATTTATTAACTAGGTAGCTTTACATGAGTAGGTTTCTCAAAAAGGAATTTTCACTTTTACTTGAGTCATTTTTTTTAATTGTAGTAATTGTACTTATACTTGAGCATATATTTTCAATATTCTACCCACCACTGTTTTGATCAAGGTCAGAGGTCAAGGTCAAATTTCTGGCCCAATTTTAATATGTAGGAAAATGCCTAATTTTATGGGAATGAGTTTGCATAGATTATGGTTAGTGAACGTGACTGTTTAAAAGCTCATGTAACAATTTCTCGACATGCCTGATACTTTGAAATGTGGGTGTGGCATCACCATGCTGTCATGAGCACTTTGGGTCATGTTGGAATTTAGTTGCAACATGCGGGTGAAGACAGATTGCCTGGACAAATGTTTCCAGCAGGAGTCAGGAGGTCTTCTCACACTTACACTAAGAGTGAAACAATTCTGACCATTGAGTCTATTCAGCGTTATTACTTCTGCAAACTGATAGATGTGGGAAGATTTTTGTCTGATAGCAAAATATCTTAAAAAAGAAGTGGTTCAGTGAAATTTTGTGGAGAGCTGGTCCTTGGGTCAGGAAAGTGTCAATTGAATTTTAGCAGTCATCAGGATCATCCTCAAAATTGTTTCTTTATTGTCTTAATTTCTTTAATATGATGAGATTTCCTTATATCTGTTATATTCAAATTTCATCCTTATGATGCCACAAAGATCTTATGGAGGAAAATTCAGAACTATGACCGTTCTTCTCTGTCAGGTAACAGAGGTAATAATGGTTCACCTTTATTATTCTGATATGCATTCAATGAGGCCCTTTCTGGTAAATGTAAGCAATGATTCCACACATTATACTGTATAATTTAACATTTTGATCATGTTTCATTTTGAATATATGTGATACACTAACAGAGTTTTTTATTATTATTAACAATTTGTGATAGATAGATAGATAGATAGATAGATAGATAGTTAAAATTATCTTGGCAGTGGGTCTCTGGGTCCTTTGAGATCAAGAGATGCCTGGGAAGAGCTTATGAAGTCATGAGTTCTGGTGATCCTGATATCTCTGCAGGAAAATGAAGGTCCAAGCCTTTAGGGTCCTGGGGCTTCCTGTCTTACTGTGTGGTTTCCAGACTTGGACGCTAACCAGCAACTTAAGGTGACAACTGGATGTCTTTGATAGTAGGTGTCTTCGGAGGATCCTTGCTGGAATGACTTTGTGTCAAACAGTTACTGAGGGACACTAAGATGATGCGTACTGCTTGCATTGTGAGGGAACATCAGCTATGACACTATTATTATTATTATTTGTACTATAGATGTGCCGCCAGGCAAACAATAACACAAGGACAGTTGCCAATGACAACTCAGTAATAAAATGATTGTAAATACCTAATTAAATACTTCCTGATTTTCTCAAAAATTACAGGAGACCGCCCAAAAATTGTGTAATTTTATCTTCTAAATAAAATTATATATTTTTAAAGGTGAAAACAGGTTAACCATTTTAATTAATTCTATTTATTTATATGCATTAGTTATTTATTATCTTTTTAATAATTATTTTTACATGTTTTTGACACATTAAATATCCCTAAAACATTTATACAGTACTGTGTGTATACAGTCACAGCACACGTGTGATGTAATGCCCACGGTTAAATAGTTACACGTTTCCTTTTAGGTTGATGTAATCCAGTTATCAGTGTTAATCCAGTTATTTTTAATTGTACATGTGCTCAGTCCTCACGTATTCTTGGTTATAACATAGTGTGTGCTAGGAAAAGGAGTAAACATTAGCATTTGTTCCACTCTTGTTCTTATGAACAACCATCCTTTTATTTGTTCTACAACATATATTAAAACTGAGGTTCATGCCCTGATCTGTCAGTTAAGGTTATCATTGTGCATTTTTTCTTTCTTTCTTTGTGTGCAGAGTCTGAGTGTTAAGCAGCTTTTGGTTTTAACACATTTGATATGTCACATACATCATGATACATTTAGTACAGTAGAGTGACTGTACAACCACTGTACAGTCACATTTAGTACTCGGCGGACGCAGTGTGATGATCAGACGGCACGAAACGAAATGAAAATCTGGTCAAAAATCAATATATTTCAGTGACAATCCTGGGGCTGCAGAGGTGTTTTTTGATTGATCGATTTAGGATAAATGAAACATGATTCATTAAATCTGTACGCATCTCCTGTCGCGGTACAGAGGACTCACTGCACTCTGATTCAGCTCATTCACGCTTGTCATTTTCATGCAGCGCATTGCGCTGCAGTTGCATTCAGTACACAGCACAGTACGTGCTTAAAAAGAATATTAACACACTGCTTCGCATTAAATACGCAACAAGTCTATTTATTAATGCAGAACATCAACAGTCCATTTCAGTCTGGCTGTTTCGGTGCCGCGCACCCGCAGTGGGACTTAAAGAAAAAAAAAACTCCTTTCATTCATATACCAGGTGTGTTTCTGATATATGGCGTATGTGACGTAAACTTCTTACCACAGTGCTTTCCACATCAATAAATGAGTTTTTCCGTGTGTTTTTCTTGCTGCTTACAGAGACTGCAGGTGCATAGCCAGAGGGGCGAGGGGTGGGAACGGCCCCCCAACCCCCTCAGAATAAAGATCCACTTTTGAAGACATTTTACTTTTTTTGCACATAATAACAATACTGTTAAAATAATAATAATAATAATAATAATAATAATAATCAAAATATTTTATTTTTGTAAGCCAATTATACAGTTTTTGGCCTCCTTAAATATTTATATTTATATATTTCCCAAGTTTGTGTCTAAACCTTTTTTCAGGAGGTCGGTGAGTGACGATTTCAAATGACTAAGTGGAGCGGAGACTGAAAATGGCAATCACTAAAAACGTAAAAACGAACTTTTTTTTTTTAACACTATGGTTTGGACTATCTATGACTGAATGCTATGGAGTTATGGGGTAAAAACAGAAAAAAATAGTGACAAAGGTCAATTTCAATTTGTACAGAGGTCAAAAGTTAAAAGTTGCTCCAATTTTGGTAAAGAGTGATGCAAATTATTGGTTGAGCTAATAGGATTAATAAATGGAATAGCTTTGACTGTGTTGAATGTGTGGTCTTCAAAGTAATGGTCAAACAAGGTCAATGTCCATTGGATACTATGAGATATGACATATGATACCCCGTAACATGATGACTAAGTATGACAAATGGTGCAAACTATTTTTTTTAAAAACCCTATTAGGGTTTTAAGGACATGTTTTTGGAAGCATCAGGGTCACCCCCAAAAAAAATTACTGTAAACAAGAAATTTATTGTCACATGTCTTTGATTTATTTTAGGTAACGTTGAGCAATTGGATTTCTTAACTGAAACTACTTTATGAGGAAAGTTTGAATGCTAAAATATACAATCCACACGTCTGATTCACATAATTAAATCGTATCTCCTCATTTTCTAAGTAAATATATGACAGTCAATTAAAATCGACTCCGTAAGGACAAACAACATTTTTTATTTTCAGCACTTCAAATAGATTATTATCCACTCATTACATTCTGGGTGTAAATTCCTGGTAAAGTATATGTGCACTCTGTTATCACTGACTTTGAAATGCCACATGCCAAAAGTATTTCTCCATTTACAGTGTTTTGTGGGTGAGGACAGTTCTTTGTGCATTCTGCTTGAGGACACTGTTATACCATTCTTGTCCCTGTAGCCTACACACATCTATGAGCATGGGAAAAAATAAATATGTAATTAATTAATTAGTGAGTTGTTAATCGTGGCTAAAAATGTCCTCTGACACATCACATGTATGTCAACTATCAGTCTGTGCAATTATAAAACTGTAGGTTTTCTCATGGCGAAACGTATAGCAGCAGAGAGAAACTTGGTTCCTTTAGTAGTATAGATAGATATTTTTATGTAGTATATTATATTTATACCTCTAAAGATTTCAGGCATTGTTGGTTGAATGCTGTAGAATCTGATATTTTAGTAATTGTGGACCATAGGCACAAGAGCACAGTTAGCTCAATATAACAAACAGAATGTCATGTTTATTATAGTATTATTGTAATGTCCACCTCTCAAGGTTGGTCCAATGAAATTTTCTGGACACTCAAAGTAAGTGTAAAGAACTCATGCAGTGGTTGAGTCAATATATTTGTCATGTCTATGGAACCTCGACAAACAATAAGCAGGTACAAGCAATGGTACATCAAAGGGATTCACAATGTTTTATTTTAATTTTCCAGAAAATGGTTATGAACGGTTCATAATCTGTAGAAATTTTTTAGTGGTTGGGGAATTGTATTTCAGAACAACTCATGTAATTGTTGCTGAGTATATTTCTACTTGATATATGATGAATCACATAACAGACTCTTAATTGAAATGAAATGTTTATTGTTAAGAGACATCATGCAGCAATGACAAGCTATAAGCATTTGAAATAAAGGCTGAGCCAAGCTACAGATAACAGAGGAAAGTGAAAAGAATGTTTGTGATGAATGGGTACAAAGAGGCTGAAAGTTTTGAAAGTTCCTTTGCTTGCATACAACACTTGCTGATTTTGAAAGAGTCTGAAAACATGTAATTCTCCTGAGTTGGTTGTAATACCTGTTTCTGCTGGAACTTTAACAAACTAGAGTGTTGTGATTATGCAGTTTCCAATTACAGACATGTTTATCTACTAACAAACATTTGCAGAAGATTGTTCACTATATCCTCACGTGCCTCCTCCAGGAAGGCTCCTCCATCCTTCCTTATACAAATTTGGAGCATTCTGGCAACCTTTAGGACAGAGGACTGAGAAGATTCTTGTGCCTCAGTGTTTTGTGTGTCTTCTGCCAGATTGGACGATCAATCCCTATCTGTTTTTCTACTTGTTTGTTTGTTTGTTTGCAAGAAATCTGGAAAAGTGGTTGACAAATTTTGAATGAATTCTAACCACTGTCCTCTGTTGGTTTGCAGTGAGGGTGTGCACTCTCTAAGTGAACTTCTTGTTGGTTGATCTTATTCCTTCAGGGAGGCAGATTATTGTTATACACAACAGGTGCTTTTTTAATCTGGAAGAAAGCCAAGGATGTATTATCAAGGCTACTTCTTTCGTTTTAAGGCTAAGGGTTTTTAGGATTCATCTCCTCAGTATCTTTGGGGGTACTTTTGGCTACAGATGTTAATGTCTGTTTTTCAAACACCTACTGATCTGCAGGAAAGCTCCAGGGATCTGTGGTATTGGGCCTGAACTCCACGTGGGTAGAGATACAGTTCTCCTGGCATTGCATTCAATCTTTGTTTTCATCTGGGAGACAGGATACCTTGTTGTCCCTCTCTGGACAAGAAAGGATGATCGCCTGGATCGTGACAACTACAGGGACATTGCACTTCTGTCTGTGCTGGGCAAGGTACATGCCAGATTTATTCTTAAAAGGATTCAGTCCCAGTTACTTGCTACTCAGTGACCAGAGCTGTCTGCCTTCATGGCCAAGAAGTCAAACATTGACCACATCCTAGCTCTGTGAGTACTCATTGAAAGCATGACTATTGGCCGTGCTTCTGTGCAGCCTATGATGACTTTCCTAAAGTGTTTAATTCAGTTGATCCAGCTGCTCTGTGGGATATCTTAAGAATTTGTAGGATTCCCAATAATTTGATGGACATTGTAGCCAACCTATACACAGGTACCCTGAGTGCTGGGCAGAATGGGGGCAGAATTTCTGACTTCTTCCCAGTGAATTCCGGTGTTCATCAGGGCTGTGTTCTGGGTCTGAGTGTTGGGTTGGGTTGTAGAGTCCAGCATCTTGAGTGCCTTTGTTGGTGAAGTAACGTTCACTGACCTTGACTTTGCAGAGGATGCTGTTGCTGATCTTTGTGAAATAAATGGATGCCCTGAATGGGACACTTGAAAAAGTTGGGTGAGAAGTTGGAGTGCCTGGGTTTGCGATTGTCCTGGAGCAAGACTAAGATCGAGACCACTATCTTTGTGTGGTGAAAGTGTTGAACTTGTTGAAAGATTAATTTATCTCAGTCGTGATGTTCAAGACTCTGGGAGCTGAGCATGTGAGATAAAGAGA
This sequence comes from Chatrabus melanurus, assembly GCA_900302635.1. Lineage (NCBI taxonomy): Eukaryota > Metazoa > Chordata > Actinopteri > Batrachoidiformes > Batrachoididae > Chatrabus > Chatrabus melanurus. The sequence continues at coordinate 7,953 of OMMV01195069.1, forward strand.
GCTGTTGGAAGAGATTACGGAGTCATGAGGTTGCTGGACAGAGGTGCATGGCAATGCTGATACCTTTGCAAGAGAATGAAGGTCAAAGTTTTTGGGTCTTGGTGCTTCCTGTCTTACTGTTTGATTGTGAAACCTGGATGCGATACTGTGACCTAAGTCAACATGACAGTGTATGACTTTGGTACTCGTTCTCTCCGGAGGATCTTTGGGTAAAAAATAAATAAATAAATAAAAGTTCTGCTGTTCAAAAGTGCATTCAGTCAGTGTACAGTGAAACCAAACTTCATATTTTTCATCTTTTTTTCTTTCCAAAGGACTTGGGAGTGACATCCCCATGAAATCTTGCCATCCTCGATTTCTACAGAAGAGAGCTTTGAGGTAAGATACATATGAGGATGCTATTAAGAGAACAACACCAAAAAGAAAAAAAAAACATTTAAAAAAAACCTGGGGCCAATATTTGCCTGTATAACTTTGGTTTAGAGGAAAGCAATGGCAACAAGTGACACCTCTGGTTATGTGGTGGATAGAGAAATTACAGCTGCTGCACACTGTTGATGGGGAAGTGTTTAAAGGTTTTAAAGAAAAGGGTTTAAAGGTTGGAAAAGTCAGTTTGTAAGTGGAAGGATGCCGTTCAACCTCTAGACTGGCAGCTGAACATTAGAATAGGGGTTGTTAAAATTTAGTATTTGTTACACTGTCATTCTTACCACAGGCATACCATTGAACAAGGCCCTAAAACCTGCTAAATCTGCTTAATGAATTATACGTCATATGGTCTGTTACATGAAAATAAATATTTGACCTTTGACCTTAAACTTTAAAAACAATAAAACCTCGAGTTTGGCCATAACATGGTCCCTAATTAAGTCAGTCGAGGGGTCACTAACCCTGATCCTGCAGATCACATGCCCTGCATGCTTTCCATGTCTTCCTGCTACAACCACAGCTGATTAGTGATTAGTCAAGTCTGGTGTTTCCTAGCTCTTGACTGGCTGAGCATACAGGACAGGTGATCTCCAGGAACAGGGTTGGTGACCCCTAAGCTGGAGTGTCCAAACTAAATGTCCAGCAATTTTATTTATTTGTTGAATGAATTGATTTATTTATGATCTATTTTCACTCAGGTCAAGGGGAAATAACCATAACTGCCCCTAACTGAGCTACAGCCTCAAAATGCTAATCCTGGTGCCAAGTTGTAGTTTACAGCTACAGTGGTCTTCTCTTTTCCTCAGCTAGTCTAGTCTGTAGTTATTGACACTGTGTTAGAAAGGTGTTGTAGGAGCTTTGTTGTACTTTTGAGACTGGAGTCTGTGCTGGTGTTATTATATTCCAATAAATTGGAGCATGTCCGGAGTATTTTAGCTTCTCCATGTTAAACAAATGCAAATTCAACACACAGAACATAAGAGAATGATCAAGAATACAATATAACTTATGGGAAAACATAAAAAACAATTAAAAAACAGTCTCAACAATGTTGAGTGTATTTCTTTGCATCATATTTGTGTGTATTTTTATGATTATTGAATGTTGAGGCAACGGTACTGACACCAGTGTATATCAAATAATTACACACATGATAGATTAGAAATATATTACATTTTTTGACCTGTTTTGATTTTATGCCTTGTGCCTCAAGAAAATGTAATAAAGGTAATTTTAAATATGTCATTGACAGATTTTGTGTGATGTAACAGATGAGCTCACTGTACTGCTTGGCAGTCCCTCCTGCATAATTGCTGTACATAATTTTGTCAACTTGAACTCAAAACCTCCACCCTCGTCCTTTACACTCCATAAAGTTTCTTTATGAGGACACTGTGAAGCCAGGCTCTGTGGGTGTGGTTTAGACTTGAAAACAGTGCATTCTTCTGTTGGAAGAAATTAGGATATTGAGCCATAAATATCTTGTTGATGCCCTTTTGATTATAAAGGATTAACCAACCCTCACATTTCTTTGTTGAACTGTTGCTGGAACAGACAAAAACAAGTCATGTTTTCCCCATTTCCTGTCTGTTTCTTCACATCATTAATCGGTTATTTAACATTTTAAACATGTTTTTATGTGTGTAAAGTCTTTTCACAATGTCTGAATAGTCAGGGAGGCAGCGCTGACACAAAAATATCACTTTTTAAAACTAAATGGAAAGCTGACTTGGAGAACCACTGTCTCAAGAGTAGTGTAAAATGTGTGTGTGTGTGTGTGTGTGTGTGTGTTAAACAGAGTTTGTTCACTCCCACACATTGTGGACACTGTTATTGACACCGCAGTGAAATGTATTACTTGAAAAAGCACAAGTAACAGAACATGAGCACAGAGGGAAAACTTCAGACAAAAAAATCGTGAAACAGAAGCTCTTTCACAGAAACTAAACATTTTATGTGAAACCTTAATTTATGTGTCATCATTAGGTTTGTGTGGATGCAAAACATGTTTCAGCCTGTTTGGGCATTTAAGGAGTTTTGATTTGTATGTCATAGGGCTGAAATGATGAACATGGCATTCAGCCTTCGGCTTCATGGAATATGACACCAGTCCGTAGATATTTGCCCATATTTCGTGAGCAAGCATGGGGTAACTAATAGTACCTTGGTTTGTTAGATTGTTAAAATAATTTTTAAAAATGAATAACTTCATTTCATCAAGTCTGGTAAAATACTGTTGGCCTGGAGTAGAAACCATTCAACTTTGGTGTGGATCCGTATAAAATGGCAGAACCTGGAAATTTTTGAGTATTGGATATTGGGTGGTTAGTTTTTCTCACTAGTATTTTGATCTGTTTCACACCAATTTCAATTCAATTCAATTCAATTCACTTTATTTATATAGCGCCAAATCACAACATAGTCGCCCCAAGGCGCTTCACAAGGGTAAGGTCTAACCTTACCCACCCCCTAAGCAAGCACAATTGCAACAGTGGTAAGGAAAAACTCCCTAGATGTTTTATAAGTATAGGAAGAAACCTCAAGCAGACCAGTCTCAGAGGGGGGACCATCTGCTATGGCCATACTATCAGTGAGGCAGTAATTCAAAAATACAAGCACAAAGTCCAACAAGAGATATAACACATGTACAGAAAGTCCAAAACATATATATAAACACACAATCTTCCACGCCTTCAACGTCGGCTCTGGTGCCGTGTGTTGAAGTCCTGCAGA
>OMMV01195072.1:0-19215 GCA_900302635.1 Chatrabus melanurus
CATCTCTGGCACCAGAACAACAAAAAAAAAAAGATCAAAAAAATGCATTGAGACTCCTGACACCGTAAAAGTCAGTGACTGGGTTTAAAGAATTGAGCCACAGAGGTGCGTCTGTGCGTCTGGAGCCACAGTGGGATTTGGCACAATTGCACACCGACAGGTGTGCAGAGTCACGTTTCTTCACTGATCTGCGCCCCACCTTCAGGCTGAGATTAGTTTTATATAAGGAGGTGATATAATGTAATATTTATTATGACCAAAGAGCACGGGTTACGACAACTCAATAAAAATGAAAGGTGGGCGTGGCTACTTAATAAACGGACCAGAAGCACGGCACTCTTACAAAATTAAACAATTACCAGGCTTCTGCACTTCTCCTGTTGTTCTAAGCTCTGAAAGGATGGACTCATTTCTACAATCACTTTTTATTATATATTGTGCAACCAAACTTTTTCTTTATTTGTTTTAATGTATGCGCTCTGCAGCCACAGAGCGCACCTGATCTGAACTTATGTCATTCAGACACAAACGTGTCCACTGGTGTATTTTATTTTGAATCTACATACAGAGCCGTTACACTTCAATAGCCCAGTGAAAATTGGAATAATTGTAATGACGATTGGGTGGAGGTCTGTGCAGTTATCTACATCAGATTTCGTTTTAGGAGTGGGTTTGGGTGACGTCAGAGCTGATCCGCATATCTCCACACAGAACCGTTTGGCTGCGAAAGGCAGACTTGGATGGTCCCATAAGCTGATGAGACTGAACAATTAAGGGTACACAGTACCATACCATTTGTATTTCTTAATGATTGATGTAAATGAAGTCCAAGACATATTCAGTGACATGGAAATGTTTATGTGTCCATCCCCTGACTTGTCTCAAGAAAACTGTAAAAGTGATGATTTAATCCTTATATTTTGAATAAATTGCCGCTGTCACAATTTTTTTTTTTGGAATGTGTTGCAGGGTTTCAATGCAGGAATGGATGTATATCAACAAATGAAATGAAGTTGACCACACAAAACATGAAATATCTTGGGCTCATACTGTCTGCAATGAAATAGAAGTCATAATAAATGGAAGGATCACTGTGTTTTGTTTTAGCTTTTTTGATTTGCATTTTCCATATTGTCCCAACTTTTTATGGCTTGGGTTTGTAAAACAAAGCTGTTGGGAAAGACAGCCTGATAGCAAGATAACACACCTCTCCAATAAGAGGAGAGTGGAACGCGAGACGTGCATGTCAGAGAGAGGATGTATGAGGAGCAGCACAATACAATAAAGCACGGCAGTGTGGGCGGCCACACCCTTTCCTCCTAGATCCCCTCTATGGCCTCCTCTCCGGCCCCTCAACAGTGCGTCGAGAAAGTTTTAAAAAAGAAAGGGACAGATGAGACAGAAGAGAGGGAGTGGACACACAGGAAGACCAAGAATGAACTCCTGATATTACAAAAACAGGAAAAAGAGATTTGGGGAGAAAAAAAAGATGAGATAGAGAAGAAAAATAGGCAAAAAACAAAAAAAAAACAGCCCAGGGGTCTGTCACATTTACAGCTTTAGTGGGGGGAAATTAGAGCACAGAGAGATAAAGTGGGCAGCAGAAAGGAAGCGGTAAAACAACCAAAATGGTGGTACTATAAAAACAGTCCAAAGGGAGATGGATAAATACTGAGGAAACACATGGGAGAGGAAAGGAGGGAAAAAGGCACTGCTGTGTTGTGTTCTGAAAAAGTGTTGTTGAATTATTGATGGTGCCTTGGAGCTGAAGGGTGAGAATCACTTTCACGCACAGTGTAATCTCTCCATCATGAACACAGTCACAGATCTGGAGACTGGGGATCGTGTACCGTCTCTGTGGCTGGCAGCGAACAGAGGTCAAAGGTCACAGAAATGTGGCCCATGCCTGTCCTATCTAACGTGTCTTACAGACTCGCACAGACACACCATAACAAGGTGAGACACAGAAAACGAGATGTTCATTAGCGCTCTTTGCTGTTCTACAACCTCAGTGCTTTGAAAGAATGCAGTGTTCTTTTCATTCTCTCTCTCATCCCCTATGCTTATGTTTTTTTTCTTCTCTCACTCCCGCCTGGCTCCCTTTCTTATCTGCAGAGGAAGCATGTTTGATCTTTCCCAGTCCTGCAGTTCTGACTCTTCAGCTCCCAGACATCAAGCTGTACTATTCTCTCGAACACAAGAAAGAGAACTCCCTCCTTTTCTTTTATTCTCCTGATGTTCCTTCACACTTTAAAATAAATAAATAAAAAATCTGTCTACCCCTCATCTCTTTGCTAGAAATCAGATCTCATTCTCCATTTTGAACCAAAGACATTGAGGGGTAAAAGAAAAACATTTTCAGATTTGGTGAATTAAATATTGATTCTCATTATCATACGGTAATTGTATTTTCTAGAGATTTTTATTCAGAAGTCATACTTGGTGATGTCAGCTACTGAGGTACTGGTATTCGGAATCGGTCCATGGAATAGGAAAAAAGTAGTACCAAAAACATATTCCAGTCTCAGTCTGCGTGGAAGACTTGCCACTTTCCTAGGATGTGTGCCATGTGGCATGCTTCTTTGGGCATGATCCAGCATGCAGGTACTTCAGTGTTGAGGGCCCCAGCAATAGGAAAAGGCCAAGGAGACGCCCATATTTCACATGACTGCCGCAAATAGATGGTTACTTTCATGAGGTAGAGATGGGCCAGTTTCTGCTTGGGTGGTTGCCATCCAGAAACAAAGGCAGGGCCGTAGTGTGGTGGCACCAGCGCATGCTCCTGGAACCTGACCTATGGTCCGTTTTTTTGGGTCATGTTATTACACCAGCAAGGTTTGCCCTTCTTAATTCTGACTTACAATAAAACACAAGACACTTGAATTTTCTGATATCGTGCCAAGTTTTAGGCACCTGAGAATTTTGTTGACAAGTGTATTCATAAAAAATGGCTGCCAGTGACCTTGAAAAAGAGGTCACAACAATGGTAGATGCTACATTGAGAATGGAACATTCATGTAAGGTTTCAAATGAAATACCTCAAAGCGCTGGACAAGTTAAGGCGCCAAGACCAATGGACAGACACACAGACAGACAGTGCCATAAAATAATATGTTGTGTCTTAAGGCTGGATTTATACTCACTTTCCGTACATAAATACATCCGTCGGTCCCAAACGTTATCTCCGTCATACCTCCGCACCTCTTTTGCGTTGTTATGGACATTACGCAATACATCCTCTAGATGGCAGTGCCGAGTGCCACGTTGCAGACGTCAACAAAAATGCAGACTAGGAGTTGATTTTACTTTACATCATTCGAGGCAGCAGCGCAAAAGGTGCACGCGACGGTGGAATGTGAGACCACTTAATGCAAGTCGCCACATTAATGGAGAGTTTTACTCTCTTTGGTTTACCCATTTAGACTCTTCTTCGTCCTTTTCCTGACTGGTTGGGCTACTGGACTACTGGCTCTATACTGCCACCACGATTTCCGGTGGTATTGCTCCGGTTCGTCCGTATTCGTAAGCTCTCCGGCGATGTGCACAATTACGGATGAAACGACCGCAAGGAACGGATGAAAGGCTCCGTATCCGTATTTTGCGTAGGGTGTAAATGAGGCTTAAGACTGCTGTATAAAAATGTAGTGCCAGCAAAGCAGAAATTTACAGTAAAACTTACAGTACAGTATGTATACACACATTCTGAATATGACAGTTTATCAAGCATTTTGAGTTGTGGTTGTTGGAATTATTTAGTCTAAATTGAGACCTGAATTAGCATATCTGTAAATGCGAAGGTATTTTTTTCAGCATACTGTACACATTCTGAACATAAGGCCTATATTACAAAGCATTCTTGAGTAACTGTAGTTAGAATAGCATCCTTTCATTCTCATTAATATGCAAATATATGCACCAAATGACTCTAAAATGTAATCAACTCATTTATGCTTCAGGGGGTATCTATCATGTGAGTATCAAGTGTCTACCGTATTTTGTCACTTGTGAAATTAGGAGATATTGAGAGGTACCAAACACACACAGACACACACACACACACACACATAGAAAATAAGTCATCAATTCAGCATGGTCTCAATGCTGGGCTGAGGACAGCTGTGGTATGTGTGTGTATGGACCATGTAGAATGTGAGCTATGACAGCGATGTGTTTCAGCCACAGGACAGTGGCCGTCATTGTCGCCCAGGCCAAAGCGGGACACAATGGAGAGGGACACAGGCAGGGACGTAACTTACACACATACTGTAAGCCTTGCGGTCTGTAATAAAGATGACGAAAACAATGGGCCGTAAGTGTCAACATGTTGTGTAGCAATACAATAGCTGCTTCGATGCACTGCTATTGTGCAAATCCAATGCGATCAATACAACTTTGTTTTCCTCCCCTTGTTTTTCTGGAGTTTAACGTGTCTTGTGCATGTGACCCACAGAGGACCATACCACTTGGCTTTGCTCATTTTAGATGGGTATCGAAAATCAACTTAAAGACAAGGTAACCTTGAGAGTGTTTCACAAAGTAGTAACAAGTTCAGGAAGTCAGGAGGTTTTCTTTCATTTTGCATTATGTAGCCATTTTAGTTCCTGAACTGTAAGTTCAGGAACTGTTCAGAGCCCATAGTTCAGGGTAGGTACTGAACTTGCCACGGTTGCAAGGAGCTTTTAGGTCAATCTTGAGACTTGGCAATCACTGACTGGTCAGAAACCAACTTCCCCCAACTTCTAAATATCTCCAACCTGGATGACAGAGAACCTTCATCAACAGATCTGTTACCTCGAATAAAACATTATTTAAAAAAAACAAATCTAGCGACTTTTTTTGTCAAACCTTAGCTACTCGCTATACAGAACTAAGCTAAGCTACACTCTGCCGCTCCACCAGAAAAGCTGGTTTCGCAAATACAACATATCCGGCCCTTCCGTTCTGACATTTCACAATAAAAGTCCTTAATAGAAATGCTGCTGACCAGCGGGAACTTGCATCAACTTTTGAGTATTTTGCTAAGAAACAATAAAATAGCTAACAATATCATACTTTTGAGGTCGGTCTTGTGGCACGCAAGGTCACGTTTTCAGATGCCTCCTTCCCTCCAGTGCTGACGGGCAGACGATCACCGGAAGTTTGTGATAACTTGCGGTAACTTACAGCATGTTATATCCTATGGTAGTAGGCTACTGAGTACAGATTAGGAGAATAGTTTGGCAGAATGTGAAGGTAAGGTAATGACATCATAAATATGCAAATCAGCGCATGACGTCATTTAGCAACATTAGCTAGTTTTTGAGCAGGCTTTAGCTACTTTCTATTGGACACAGCTAGAAACACTGGTCCTTAGGATTCGTCAATTCGCGGACGACACACGACTGTGGTACAGAACGTAAGCGTTCTTGGTCTCTGATGTAGCTCTCATATAAAAATCATGCCCAAAGTCAAACACGTTATCCTAGTATGTCAAAAACTGAAAACACCTTGCCAGCCTGTGTTTTTTTTTTTAGTTTTTTTTTTTTTTTAAGTTTTTCTTAGCTGACGAACTGGCATAACTTTAGCACTAGCTCTGTCTTAACCACAATCACGTTTTGCTGTTTCCACTGCCTCCCATGTTGGGATGCCCCTCAGATGCTCCAACATGACCACATTTTTATTTTGTTGCTTTGTAAAATCTACCCATGCTTTATTGTATCTACGACATTTATTTTTCTGACCGACCATCTATGTACTTTATGCTACGTCATACTCTTTGGCTCGTGCTCCCCTGAGTGAAATGTAGCAACATTGTCTGACTTTACTTCCCATGAGTTCAAAAGACGACTCTATTATTAAAATATCTGGAAATCATTTTTAACTCTCAGTTTTAGCCTTGTGTCTCAGGGGGGGGGGCTCTTGACCGGGACAATAATAAAGTCTCTCAGTGTTTAACATGAGCTCAGAATATTGTACAAAGTGAAGCGCCAGGACAGATTTGAAAAAGTAAAGACCCTAATAAACGCTGCAGTTCTTTGAATTTTTGTTCAAGTAATCTGCATAGCACAATACAAGTGAAACCAGGAAGATCTTCCAAGAAACTGGGTCCAGTTAAGGATTGTTCCAGGTAAAATTCCCAATTTTGTTCTAACTATTAATAACAAAGGGGCTATAGATTAGTGCTGCAATGATTATTCGATTAATTACTTATTAATCGACTATTAAATTAATCAACAACTACTTTAATAATCGATTAATAGTTCTGAGTCATTTTAAAAAAATCCAAATTTTCTGATTTTCAGCTCCTAAAACTTGAGTACTTTCTGGTTGCTTTACTCCTCTATGGCAATAAACTGAATAACATTCGGCTGTGGACCAAACACATTTGAGGGCATCATCTTGGGCCCCGGAAAACACTGATCAACATTTTTCACCATTTTCTGACATTTTATGGACCTAACAACTAATCAATTAATCGAGTAAATAATCAATCGATTAATCGATTATGAAAATAATCGTTAGTTGCAGTCCTATTATAGATTCAACAAAAAGAATTCGGTGAATTTGGCAATATTTGTTTTAAAAGATATGCTGGTTTTGGCGTCTTGAAACTCAGAGGAGCTCTGAATAGTCAAAAAAAAAAAGAAGAAAGAAAGAAAAAGCTTTCAAGAGAGTTCCTGAATAATAATTTTTTGTTGCTTTTTTCTTGGCATTCTGCAGATAGGACAGTTTAGCAATAGTGAATCTGCAAAGCCTAGATGACCTCACCAATTCAAAAATTTTACATTCATCGTCGGCAGGAATTTGCTGTGGAGGGAAACCCTTCCTCCACATTCCTCAGAAGGAATACCACCAGCACAAGAGCCCCACTCACACTCAGCCACTTAGCCGGCTGCCTCCCACTGCAACCTTTACATACAGAGAATGACTGTGTATGTGTGCATGTGTGTCACGGACAGCAACCTTTAACACACAATTCTGACCTTGGAGAGAAAGAAAGCCCAGAGAGAAAGAGAGTGGGAGAGGCAGGACGAGATGGAAAGCAGTGATGAGGGAACCAGAACATGCTTGTGTCGACAGTCTGTGCCGTAAATGCGATGAAGTGATTGATGAGAAGGTCATGCTATGGGGCATACCAACTTCTCCATCACCTCAAAGTTCTCAGTTCCAGGGTGGGGGGGCACGTTGCCTTATTTCACTTTCACCTCCACTCAGGTTTAGACAGAAGTCATAAGAGTGACAGAGAGATTGTACCGCAGTGTGTGTAATCTGTTAAAAAGCACCCTGTCCTGCGTGAGCCGCTGCACAAAGGAATGTGTGTACATGTGTGTATAAAGGGCGGGATGCTCCTATTTCCACTCTGTTTGAAGCACATGGATGGACTCGGAATGTGTAGAGGGAGAAGGCAGCACAGACTGGGGGAGGCAATCTCCCAGTAATCTGAGAGGGGTATCCCACAGTGTGTGTCAGCACATGGTCTATACATTCTGCTGTGGGCCCATTGCACTGACAGAAAAGATTTCCTGTCCAATCACAGCCCTGAGTTAAAAAAAATACAGATGTGCACGAAAGGTGTGCACGATATCAAAATATACCTTTAGAAACATTTATAACATATGGCTATGTAACAGACAATTACAGTTTGTTACCTCAGCCTACTTCCATGAAAGTTGGTAAAAAGACTGATCACAATAAGAAGAAAAACCATTGAAACTCTGCTTGTGATCTGGTTTGTTTTTCCTCGCGTCTCCTCAATTGCACAGCCTTGCAGATGGCAGAGCAGTGGATGCTTTCAGTTCAATTCTATTTATCTATATAACGCAAAATCACAAGTCACCTCAAAACACAATACCCGAGTAAAGTCGAGAACAGGGGCCACAACCTTGTTCCTGGAGATCACCTGCCCTGCATGTTTACCATGTGTACCTGCTGCAACCACTGCTGATTAGTCGAGTCCAGCATTTTCTAGATCTTGATTGGCTGAGCACAGTGAGCTTAGTTAGTTAGCAGTGGGTGGAGCAGGGAGAGTTGGAAAACCCGTAGGGCAGGAAAACCCGTAGGGCAGATGATATCCAGGAGCAGGGTTGGCGACCCCTGGTCGAGACCTTACCTATCCCATGGGAAAGTACATTTGCAACAATAATGAAAAAAGGTTGTTTTTTTTTTTGTTATTTTACAGAAAAAGACCTCAAGCAGACCAGATTCAGCTGCTTTAATTGACAAATCAAAGTGCGAGACACAGCAGAACCACACTGTTGTGTCTATTTTGGTTTCACCCTCTGTTCCGGTGCATCACCAACATACTGCTGTATGAAAAGCACTTTTAAACTTCAGTGTTTCATTCCTGTTGAAAATAAAGCACTTTAACAACAATGCTGCCAGTATCTGAGGGAGGGGGGGGATCTCGGATGGCCCAAGATTCACAAGGAGGTGAAGGAAAAGTCAATTCAAATCTAGGAGCATGCACTGGTGTCGCACCTCGCCACATCCACGACACCACAGAACTGCCCTGGGTCATGGATGGCAACCACCCAGACAGACAACTGGTCAATCCCCACCTCCCGAAAGTAACTATCTGCCGCAGCCAGGTGAAACGTGGAAGTCCCCTTCGTCTTCTCCAACCACTGGAGTCCTCAACACTCAGACACCATGGTCTGGATCATGTATAGAGAAACACACCACATTGCCAAAATGTCGAAGCAGATGCTCCCTCATAATGCAGAGATACCTCCTTATTAACCGCTCATTTAATACAGTCATTCCAGTGGCACTCAAGGATCCTCCGAAGAGACCTAGTGCCAAAGACATCCAGTCATTGCCTTAAATCACTGGTTAGCATTCAAGTTTCACAACCATACAGTTAGACAGGAAGCACCAGGACCCAAAAGACTTGGACCTTCGTACTCCAGCAAAGATATCGGCATCGCCAAACACCTCTGTCCAGTGACCTCATGACTCCATAAGCTCTTCTCCTGCGTCTCTCAATCTCAAAGGCAGAGGACCCAGAGATATGAATGTCACTGCCAAGATAAGTGAATGTCTCTACAAGTTCAACACTTTCACCACATACAGATACACTTCTGATGGCCGAGTCCAGGAAGTCATTAAAAGCCTGGATCTTAGTCTTGATCCAAGTTTTATTCTCAGCTCTATTTTTAAATTTGCAGTAAATTATGTAGAGTAATGTATCACAAAACAATCATATTGTGGCACATGTACTGCGATATTTATTGTATTGTGAGGTCCTTGCCAATCCCCCAGATCTAGTCCATATATTGGAAAATAAGTTGATGTTATTGTGAAAGGCCTAGTTAAGACTGCTGCATGTCAGCAAACCTCTGTGTCATTTGATTACCCACAATTCTTGAAGAATAGATATATTAAATGATGACTACCACAATATAATTCTGATAGTGTTAACTTGAAAATAGGATATTCTGAATTTTATTCCATATTTCTCAGTGCTACATAAAACATAAGTTTTATACAAGCTTAAGTTTGTCACTAAATAGAAGCTAAACGTCTTCATGAAGCAGCTGAGTCTGAGTTTTTAAATTAATGACATCGGGTATGCTTAACGGATTGTGCTGCCTTGAGAGAACTATTTTTTAAAACTTTTATTTATTCTGGGAAGTTGCTTTCTTTGCTCTCTTCAGGCACACCCTGTTCACACAGTTTCATATTCACACCTGGAAGCTGCACAGTACAACCGCAGTCTTTTGGATGACAAACAGCTCCAACTGGAGCAGCTGAGAAATCAGAGCCTTGCTCAAGAGCACCTCAGTGGTGGTAATGTGGGTGGGATAAGTACTGTTCCTTGATCTTCAACGCAAAGACTGACCCATTCTGGTGGGGGATTGAACCAATGACCCTCAAGTCAAAAGATGCATTATGATGTAGAGCCCGACTGATATATTGGTTGACCGATAATTTCGGCCGATATGAGCCTTTCACAAACATATGTGACGTTCATTGTTTGGTTGCTCGAACAAAACAATCCACGATGACGGAATACGAACCCACACAGCTGTATTTCTGTATAAATCTAATATGTTTGCCATTTTTTGTCATATTTTGGAAAAATTATTGAGAAATGATTATCGGCAGATATATCTTTTTTTTTACTACCTAATATCGGTATCGTATTGGCTCCCAAAAAAAATCCATATCGGCCGGGCTCTATTATGAACCTCTCTTGTCTAAATTAATTTATTTTACTTGATATTGTGATTCATTTGACAGAATGTAATCACATTTCTGTTCCTATGGTGATGTATTGTGCCACAATTTATTGTTACAGCTCTGTTATCACCCGTCTGGTGTTCATTACATGATAACTGTCACCAAATTGGATTTGTGGACAAAAATGTGTTGTGCAGAAGCTGACAAAGATCTAAGCATGACTTGCTCAGAGAAATACTTATATTTCACAGCCACCAGACATGCTTAAACATGTATGACCCAACATATAAGCATGTTCTTGACACACGCCGTTGGCCACAGTGAGCAAGAAACAGGGGATGGTAACAGGCACCTCCAAACCTGTCAGATGAATATAAAGCCTCCGGTATGTGCACCCGCTACAGGTGAGCCGCATTAATCAACACAGGTACGGCACCTGCACCAACATGTCAGTGCACACAAAAAATATAAATGCATTCAGAAGGCGTGCAATCAGCCGTGCCCATAAAACCACACCCACCAAGAGCTACAGATGCAAGGAGAAGAGCATAGCAGAGTCCTGTGAATGCACCAAACATGATTTCTGTCACAGGTTAGCCTCCGATTATAAGCATTTATACTGACTCAAGTCAAACAGCAGCTCCTTCCATTTCAAGCAAACTTACAACAGTGCCCAGTAAAGTATTTCAGCTCTGTTCTCCTGCTTTCTCACCTGAACAGTGAGTTTCTGTTCTTCACCTTTTTTAGACAATTATGGTCATCTTTTAAACATCAGTAGTATTACAATTAATTTCCATCCCTAAAAGATTCACGACATACTCAAACAGACCTGGATTTACCTCAGGTAGTGGTGGTGTAATGGATCATAGTTGATCCGTGATCCATACAGAGCCCCCCCCACGGTTTGGCACGCAAATTTTACATAACAGTGTGAAATACACATTTATTATCACAGTGAATTGCTTATAAAGTAATAATTGTGTAAATCTTGACGCAGAGTTGCAGTAAAATCAGAGAGCATGTGTCTTCAAGCGAGCGAGGAAAAAGCAGTTGTGCGTTCATGTAAATGGAGCATGTTAAAAGCAGACAGTCTCTGCCGCCTTGTGCTCAGCTCAAGGTAGCCTGGTGCAGGCTTGACGCATGTTGGGATCCAAGCACAGTAATCTCTCTAAAATATTAGTTGACGATGGAGTGTCCGCGAGTGTGTGCCGTGCCTTCCCTGTGCCATCCTGAGCTGACTGAGCCAAGTGTGGGCGGGGCAGAGGTGGTGGGAGTCAACTGAGCTCTGGAAATAAAACACTTTTCCAAAATGGTGCACCACTCGGAAAGCAAATTTATATTTGTCGCCCCTTTTTTGCTGATCCAAAATTATCCGATCCGTGACTAAAAACCATGATTTAAGCCGAACTATGAGTTTTGTGACCTGTTGCATTATCTGGGCCATGAATAAAGGTGCAAGCCGACTTATTCAGATAAACCACATAACACTACTCAAAAAGTCCTACAGGATGTCTGTCAGAATTTGGAATGACATTTTCCTATAGGAAAATTGTAAGAATCCTATAGGAATGTCAAGACATGGATCCAAAAGTAAGACAAAAAACAGAGCAACAAAGTCTGAAATAAGGTATTTACTATGAATGATCAGGGTTGAGAGGATAGAAAGTGAGCAGGTTTCCCATCCACAGAGTAATCCTTCAATTTCCTGTTTAGTGTCTTAACATGACAGGGGTTGCTCAAGTCCTGAATGAGATCCATAAACAGCTTCTGTCAAAGACAAGGGACAGGTAAATGCAGAGAGGAAATGTCGAACTCCAGCTACATAATTCCACTCTTATTCACTGACAAAAGTTAAACAGATGACACGATAAATATGTTCTCCCTCCTCTTTGCAGTAAATAGACTAAGATGAACCAGATCCAACAATTAATGTGAACTCCTCTTCGAGTTACCAGGTAGGAATGAATCAGCCAAACAATGAATGTCATCACCTTTACTGGTAACAGACTGAGACAGTCAAACAAGAAAAAGCACTTCTTCTCGTCCCTGTCACCTGACTGGAATGATCCTATGCAAAAAGTCTGACAATCCAATAGGAATTCCCTTTTTAATCTTAAAAGACCCTATACCCATATGATTCTTATTGGACTTTTTGAACTGAGAAGGTTTTTTTGAGAAAAAAAACCCTACAAGGTCACTGCATCAGCACGAACATGTGGCATCAAGCCTTTACTGCTTTTGAGCTGTTAACTTATTTGCATATGATGCAGCCTACATTTACAAGCTGTTCTTTATGAATGTGCAAAAGAGGAAGTGTGAGCTCAACACCAACTTCCTACTGCTTGGCAACTGTCTGCCATGGATAAGTACCCTAGTGCAAAGACTAGTACTATACTCAGGAACAACCTGATTGTGGAGGAACTATAGGCGCTTTGGCACTGGAAGGACTTTTTAATACTAATAATAGAACTGTTGAAGGAAGTACCCCCTTTTTTTCTTGTTCACACCACTTGGAACTGGGGCAGTTTTCCCCCTACACTATTATAGCACCAGGCCAACAAGAAGTCCCGCCAGGCCAGAAATATTTTTAATAACGGCAACGATAATGAAATATATCCACTAATTTGGAAGTCAATAATCATTTCAGTGCATCCGCAGCACTTTCCCTCACACACACGATCTTCTGTGAAGTAACTGTTTTTTGGAAGGGATTTGACAGCGCACTAATTGGTTTATTATTATTTGATCTAACCAGCAGTTAGCTGACAGAAGCGTAATGTTAAAAACTCTTGTTGAATAGCCTGCTGTCAGCATCAATTAAAGTTAGCAGTCAGAGGTTTTAACAGGAGATGTCAGACGTCAGAATCTGACATCTACTTGACAGACTTTGACTCCTATTGACAGAACAAAAGTCTGGCATTGATCCGTGCTGGGATTTTTTTTTTTCATGAAACTCTCCCTCTCTGATGGTGCGGTTTGAGGTGTCTTTGACACTCCTTCTCAATAACGGCTGTTTCACAAGCGACAGCTGCATTTCTGAAGGTAAAGTGTTATGAAAAAAAGGTATAAATCTTTGTGATTCTTTAATGTGATCCATGTGATTGTTTTGTCGTGAGGGACGCACAGCAGCTTGTTAAATCAGCCGCCGAGCAGCGCCTGAACCAGGGCTGCTTATTTGTGGCCAGCGGGAGTGGCCGGTCCAGACTTTGAAGAAAAAAAGTGGGTGAAAATGCTTCCTGAGATCGGCCAGTGATGACTGGGAGGGATTCTGACCATAAATATACACATTAAATTTTGTTTATACCCAAATATATTGTTTGCACCCATGCAGATGGCGGAGGGGAGATTAGTGATGCTGAAACTGACTGAGCCTAGTCTTTGGGTATTCTTTAATATGCTCACGTGATTTTTTTATGTGATATACCCACTTATATATATTTTCTTGTGAAATGTATGGGTTTTTTTAACCAATGATCAAGCTTTGCAGGACTGTGGTCAGATTATATAAATAATGAGCATGTCCCTTTACTTCAGCTTTTGGGTTTTGAGCGCCTCACATTTTTCTGCGCGATATACCTCGCGATTTGAGGTTTTTATTATTATTATTAATTGGTATCACCGGGCTTGACATTTTTTTTTTAGGGGAAACACTGTGGGGACAACCATAGTTCTTAGAATGCAATTCTGGGGGGGGGGTTTCAGGGTAGGCACTCTCCCATTAGTGACACGTGTTCATTCCCAACAGGGTCCTACTGACTGTGCTAATGCAAACAGAAGAAAAGTCGCTTAGGAGTGTGTAGTTCTAGGGGGCGTTTCCCCAGTGGGTGATCCGTAGAACAGAGTCCCTAGAACTGCTTGGTCCGACAGCACCTTATGTTAGAACAAGAGCTAATTCTCCAATTACCGGGGACTTTTTAGTTCCTACCTCAGAGGTTGCAGAAGCACTGCAAGCATTTACTGTTGCTTTTGGTTGTCCGCCATCCCTTTCCGCCAAAAAATGCAGAAGCCCACCCAGGCTGAGATACAATCAGGGACTCAGAATCAGAGAATGACTTACTGTCATTTCTGATTCAAATATTGCCAATTTTAAATGTTAATATAGCCAATCATACTATTCAGCATTTATCATTAACTTGTGTTCATGCACACAGTCCGACAGTGTGGAACAACGCCTCTGGGGTAGCGTTACTACAAACAGACAGATGCATTAAGACTTCCAAAAGGACGGGCCCAATGTAAGAAAAGAAGAACCAACTCTCCTCATATGCTGATGGTACCACCTCATCTCACAGATATTCTCATTCATATTCATTCAGAAGCAGAGTGCAAAGGATGCTGTACCTATTTTTTTTAAGCGTGTAATAGAAAAGTATGGGAAAGAACACCGCTGTATTCTCAAATTCACAGTAGGCTTAAAGTAAAGCTTGGCCTCAGCACTTTCAACAAGCCTCTTTTTATCCATGTGTGTCTGGAAACAAGGACGAGAAGAAGAAATCTCTACCGGTGCAGCCTGGGTGATGGGAACAACTAAAATAGCAGTACTGCATCCACACAGCAACAAGGAAGCACATGCAGAAGAAGTGCGACGAGCTGTGTAAATGATGCAGATTGAGCTTAGCAGAGGTGATGAATGGCTTCATTAAAACAGCATTAGCCAAGGTGCGAACCTCTTGTACTGGTGTGCCGGTGTGGTGACAGCTCCCCTCCAACACATTTGAAAAATGAAAGTAGAAACAACACTGGAATCTCACCGTGATATCATGACAAACAACCACAGCTTTGCCATTTAATCACTACTGATTATTTAAAGCTACACTGTGCATGATTTAGGGGTGTTTATGACAATAACTGTGATACAGATGATGTTCTATAGGTTAAAGTGGTGGGCTTGATACCTTGGTTCAAATCCCCATCAGACCGGAAAATCACTAAGGGCCCTTGGGCAAGGTCCTTAATCCCCAAGTTGCTCCCAGTGTGCAGTTGAGTGCCTTGCATGACAGTACGCTGACATTGGTGTGTGTGTCAATGGGTGAATGTGAGGCATCATTGTAAAGCACTTTGAGCGTCTGCTTCAGATGGAAAAGCGCTATAGAAATGCAGTCCATTTACCATTTAACCATCTATCCATTAGTGTACAATTACCTGAAAAAACAAATCGATGTGTTTTCAAAAGCTTAGAATGAAGCCTTCATAGCTACATGGGAGCGGGCCCCTTCATTGAGGCCGCCATGTGGATACAGCAGCCCAAAAGGGACATACTTACTCCACTTCTCACATTTTGAAGCGTGGCCAGAAGACTGAAAAAAAAAGAAAAGAATACAGTGGTTGCTCCCCCACACATGGCTACTGGCTGCTAGTGCAGGCTAACAAGTTTGAGAATACTCATTTTTGTGAAATGGAGGATCATACATATTGCTTATCACAAGAGAATGAGAAAATGTGAAGGGAAACAAAATCATGACAAATGATGGGATCATGCAATCTGCAATCTCACCACCAGATGACACGAAATCCTACACATAGTAGCTTTAAAAAAAAGCCTAAAATGCAACCGAAACATCATAATTGAGTAGGAGGCAGATAAAGGCCTAGTCCACACTACTCCGTTTTCACAGGAAATCGGCTAAGTATCTATCTGTTTTGGCCTTTCATCCACACTAATCCGCCATTTTCGCCACCCTAAAATAGAGCGTTTCAAAAAACACTCTCCAGAGTGGATCATAATGAAAACGGCAGAGTCGTTTCTGTGTGTGGACAGCCTGTCCGTCTATTTTGGGATACAGTGCAGTAATATTAACCAGGAAGCAGCGGTATGTCCTGTCGCTGTGAACGTGTCTGTGAAGCGCAGAAGAAGACCACACACTTCCACAGGTAAAGGCGCAGTCACACCTAGGCGTTTGGGCCAACGTAGAGGAACTTGCATTCGTCTGCGATCACTAGCCTCCGGTAGCCTGTGCCGGCCTTCACCAGTGTTCGCTGATGAACGGCGACCGCGTCCAAAAAATTTTCAACATGTTGAAAATATTTTGCCGATTGCCGGCGTACCCGTGGCTTCGTTGGAGACCAGTAGAGAAAGTTCATCTCTGCTACTACCAAGGTTTTTGACATTTGTCTATTTTAAAAGCTTGTTTAGCGATAAACATTGCGCTGTATATTCTGCACATTACATATCTGCGGACCACTGAAAGCACGGTGCTTCTGTGGAGCGGACCCACGTCACTATCAGCCTCCTGCCACACGATGGCAAAACGTGACACCCTTTCAGTTTGCTCTGCACTACAGCGCGCTCCAAACGCAGCAGAAGAAATGAATAAGGCTTTAATGTGGACGCAGAAATTTTCAGATATGGCCACGTGCCGCATTTGTTTAGAGCCGGTGCGCCTGACGAAAACGGAGCAGTGTGGACGAGGCCGAAGAAACAGCCTCGACACCATGAAGGAAGAAGTGATGAAAAGAAGTACCAAAAGAAGCAAAGCAGAGCAAATAAGGAGCACTGCATTGCAAAGCAGGAGTACAGAGCAGGCAAAAAAAAAACAAAAAAACAAAAAAAAAAAAAAAAAAAAACAAACAAACCTTAGCAGACCACAGTGTGAAGGTTCACAACAGATTGTGTTCTGTACGTAACCTGATTAGCCAGACCCTAGAGGAGAGACAAATCTAGATTATTCTCTCATTTTCTGTCTCCTCCTCAAACCCGGAAAAATGGGGCAATTCAGTAACCCTAGCAACCAACTCTGCCTACGTGCAGAGATGGTGCTGATGGAGGGGGAAGGAAAGAGAAACAGACAGCGATAGGGAGCAAAAAGGGGAATCAGATTCACCCACCAGTCTGATTGAGGACTTTCTTCCCTCATTTTTGTCTCTAAAAACTCCTCCACTTGCATGTTTCCTAACGCCCTCCTCCTCTCCGCTTTCTGCTCCCTTCCTTCCCCTCCTCAGTCCAGCTGCTTGCTTTTTCTCCTCCAGCTCGCTGGCCACACAAGTGCTGTTCAAACACAACCTGTTTCCTTTGGCGTCCTCTGGGAACGTTATCCAACCTTTCTACTGTTAGGTTCTCTCCTTTTCTTTCGACCTCGCTCCTATTTATTTACAGCTGGGCGTGTGTTCTCCTGTTGATTGTTTTCCAGCGGATGTGACCAGGCTTTATCACAGCTTTATATAGATCCCGCTGCTCTTTAAGAGCTTCTCACATACATCCTCTCTCAGCTGGCCGTGAGTCACTGTCCACAAGCACGCAATGTGACTCACACACGCTTAAATCATAAAGCGCTCATAATTGGTCTAAACTGCCCTAGGATCTGTGGAGAAAAAAAAATGGTGTGACAAACATCAAGAGAGACACAGTTTATTAGCATTAGACATTAATGATTTTTGTGGCCCAGATGGTCAGCAGCTTTTGAAATGTGGCCCCTTTTAGATTTTACTGGCCACTCTTTGACAGGTAGGTGGTCGGGGAAGCACCTCTACTAACATCAGTCGAGACGTCAGTCAACATTTTTGGCCCTCACAGGCTTTTGTAGAATCATTAAACTTATAATACACTCAGTGGCCACATCTGAATGCTCATACTAGTGTACTATACAGTAGGCAAAAAGCAGTACGTCACAATCCCTAAGGTATCCAAATACTCAGTCGGCATTTTTTAGTAGGCAAATGGTACCCGGATGATCTACTACCTCCATAGTGTGCAAATGGCCTACACTACGCTATCCCATGAGGCAGCTGGAGCCTAGTGGTAACCAAAGAAGAACTTCCCAGGAAAATTCAAAGAAGATAACGGACATACATGAAAACAGTAGCAGCGTCCAAGGGGCTGTGGCATTGAACAAATATACGTTTATTAAGATTCAGGAACCGTTTAAAAAAAGTCTGCTGTTGCAAAATAGAAATTTTCGCGGCATACATGGGTATGCGCTTATGCATCAGCTATAAACATCGGGGTCAAAGAACAGGTAAGATGGCGGCGGCATAGTACACCCGATTTGTATCCCTACCACTCGCTCGCTTACTTCTAGTACGTACTACAGTAAAGGCTGAGGAGCAAGTTCCGAACCGATTTTAGTACATACTGTGTATTTAGATGCAGGGAATTTCTCTGCTGATTCCCTGATTCCAGTGAAATATGATGTTTTTTTGGCCCAAACTGGCCCAAAGCTCCAGAGCAGACCACTGGGCCAGTGTTAATGCCTAACCTTGGCTTCTGACAGTAGTGTGATCGTTACTTGAGTGTAGGCCAAGCGATTGCATTTATATAGTGTATTTCCACCTGAGATGCTCAAAGTGCTTTATAATGATGCCTCACATTCATTCATTCACACTCATGTCATGAGCTGCCATGCAAGGCACTCAACCACACACTGTGAGCAATTTGGAGATTAAAGACCTTACTCAAGAGTACCTTAGTGGTGGCCAAGAGGATGAGACATGTTCTATCACTTTCCCTACCCACTTTTAACCATCCGGTCAGGGGATCAAACCTACAACCCTTCAGTCACAAGGCCACATCTCAAACCTTTAGGATGGGGAAGTGGAAGAGAATATTGCATTTATTACTTAACTTGTCAATCATCAGTCTATAAAATGTTAGACAGCTCGCCATCACTGTTTCCCTGCAGCGTCCAAGGACACACCGTCACTTTATTTGTTCAAAAAAAAAAAAAATTTTTTTTACTTTGTTTCTGACAACCAGACAAAACCAGTTTATTTTTACATTTAGATTCTGTAAAAGCAGATCAGGAGATAATACGGGACCTCAGGACCCAAACTGTGAGGTGCTGAATGTGTCAACGGGCCTCATCACCTACAACTGAAAAGCAGTTCATAGGAACATTCCTTGGCTTGAAGCTGTTTAAACAGTTTTTAAAGCCAATTCAGGCATCCCTCAAATTATACACCTTTTTGGAAGCTGATATCCTTCACAAGCCATCTTAAAAACAGACATTCAACTTTTTGACCAAAAAAATACTACTGTATCTATGTCTCTCATGTCCTCAGCCTTTGAGATCAACAGACGCCTGGAAAGAGCTTATGGAGTCATAAGGTTGCTGGACAGAG